>JAQGAV010001547.1:0-20248 GCA_034691345.1 Phasmarhabditis papillosa
TTTCGCGAAAGCAGTTTAAAAATTCTTTCGACTTTCGACTTTCGCGAAAGAAAATTTTTGACTTTCGCCCAGCTCTGGTTCAAATGGTTCAGATAACTGGACTGGCCTGCTATTCTGTCGCTTATGCAGACACGGCCAGTTGGGCAACCCCAATTTGCGGTTTTCTGGACTATCGGGGCGAGAAAGATTCCAGGTGCTCAAATCCTGAATCGGATTACTTGGAAACATTTTAGAATAGAAAGGACATTGTTCTCAATACAGATTATTTATATCTTTCTTATAGCAACTTACTTAAAAGAACCCTTTGTTGCTCCGTTAACGTAGCTAAATGACTCTGCAACTCCCCCTCAGTGGAAAACTCAGACAGCAATTTCCTAAACGTTAAATATCGTGAATTCGTTTTTAATCGACATAAAGGAATCATCCTAAACTACAAAAGTTCTTTGTCATAGAGACAAGCATCTCGGCTCGTTCGGCAACTAGCCTGTGCAGGTGTCGTCCATTTCTGCTTCGTCATGTTCAGGATGTTCACTTACCACTCATCCTTGGCTCCAGTTGCCTTCCTTAGCTTTCTAGGTATTCGCTCGCCCTCGATAAGAGCAGCCAGGTCATCTCGTTCGCGTAGGATCTGTGAATAAGCTTTGTTAGTTTATAATTATTAGTTATTATGAAATTATTATCATTACTATTATCTTTATTATGTTGATATTAAGTTATAGAGATGGGAGGCTCGGTTCGGCACCGGTGCGCAGCTTTCAGGCCAAAATGGGGGAGAAGACTCTCAGAAAACAGACGTAAACAGAACCATTTTGAAGAAAATTGCAAACATTTCAGCTTATTTTGACGATTCCGTTTTCTGGGAGTCCCGAAATAGACTCGGCATAATCTTGCTCGCGAACGAGCTGAGCCGGTCATTTCTAATAATACCTACCTCAACTAGATCATGATATGAATTTGATTTATAAAATAGATCCGTAAGCACTTTAGTAGAACGTTCCATCTTTTCAATGGTAGTCGATAGCTGTGAGAAATAGCTAGTTGATGGAAGAACACTGAAAATTAAGCTAATTAAGTTAATAAATTAAATAAAGTTTCAATGAATTCAATTATTAATTTTTAATATTGTTATTATTTTGTATTTATATAAACACGTACATAGACTTAGAATATCGACTATATTCAGCTAATGTGTCTCCATGTGACAGAATATCATTAGCCTTTAGCTTTGCTTCTCGAAGTAGCGATATCTCGTAGCGAATGCCTTCCATACCTAAAAGTTACTGTTTAAATACTGTATAGAAACCTTCAGGGGTGCAGTTTTAACGGGCCAACTTTTGGGAAAACCGCTAAAAAATTCCTGCGGGCCAGCCCGGACCGTTGCGTGAACACCCTTGGATGAACCCTAGGTGATTTGGGACTCCCGGAAAGCAAAAATGACGAAAACGGAACTTTAAGGCGATTGCAAATATTATAAGTTCAAAATAGAAAAAGTTCAGCCAGTTCTATTTCAAAGGAATCCCGGTGTTTTGCTATGGAGTTACTGCTTCCTAAAGTTCCCTCGTCTCACGTATTCGCACCAAACATCTGCGATTTCCTTTTTGTAAAATGAATACACAAACAATTTTTAATTAGGTTTACAATTTTATTAACTTTTTTATTATTTTAGAACCCTTTTTACCTCTTCCACAGCTCCAATCGGACACGCGAGCTTCCGACCAAAAATCCAATAACTTTTGTTCTTCTATAGTACCCGCTTTAAGTAGTCCGTCGGCCTAAAAAACAAATTTGCTTTTTATAAATTTTGTTTATTATGAATTTTCTTACGAAAAGAACTGTTCTTAGACACCATAATATCAGATCTTAAAGTAAGATTATCACTCATGCTGCTATACCAGCGGGACCGTCCGAGATTTCGGTATTCGTATATTGCCGATCCTACCAGGAGTGTAGGTTTGGTGAAACGGCCTAGTTCCGATTAAATCGGCTCGGGTACACCCACTGGATCAAACTTACCAAATTATTGCACCTGACTGCGGATCTATGCTTAATATGGAGTTTATGTACAATATCATCTGGATCAAAGTCTTTCATTATATCCGAGCCATCTTTGATAATTCTAATAATACATATTAGTTTTATTAATATAATTTTAGAAAAACCTTAGAACAGATTCTAGATCTTCCCTTGGTCTTGTTAAGAAATCATCATCATCTTCCATACCATCAAATGGTTCCCATGCAAGAATATCGGATACTCTTTCAACCCATTCTTTTCTAGTCAAAGTCTGTAAACATTAAAAATTGTTACTCCGTGGCCGAGTGGTTATAAGCTACGCCTCATAAGCTGAGAGGTTCGAATGGTTCGAAACCTCACCCTAGATGCTTCCACTTTTCATCAAAAAAGCAATATTTTGCTTCAATTGTAACCAAACATAATATAAAAACTTTTTAAAGAAAAAAAAAGTGTAATATAAACTCTATTAAACAAAACTAGCTACATTGTTGGAAATTTAAATAAAATTTGACTTGTGACCATTCGAACTGGTCCGGTGTGAGCCGCAGGCAGAGTTTTCGGATATTAGCAGCCAGAGCTGTTAAGCTGGCCTGGCCCGGCATGTGAAACTTGGAAAATATGAGGCCAGGCCAGCTTAACAGCTCTGTTAGCAGCCTTATTGGTACCTTTCTAAGTGAATCTAACTCCGGTAATGGCACATCGAATTCATCTCCTTCTTTTATATGTGTTTCTAACACATCTGTCTGTATATCATTATAGGCAGTTGACTCCAGTTCTTTTATTATTTCTTTAGCACCGACTTGCCATTTTGCAACTTTAGCCACCATTTCCTAAAAAATAAAAATAAATCATTTATATACATGACCGCTGCTGTCCAGGATACTACGCTGGAAGCTCAGCTCTTGTCAGATTTTAGTATATCTAGTTCTTGCATACCGTAATCTTCGCATGCACATCCTCCATATTACAAGGTAGTTCTTCTATTTCTTGGAGCAATGCCAATATTCCGTTTAGATCCAGACGAGTGTCAGCACGCTGATTCCTAGTTTCCTTTCTAAACGATAATATTTATATTATAGTTTTATTAAGTTTATCTTTAGTTTAAATGTAATAAAATAATAGGAGGTCTAAGAAGGCCCTGCATGTGAATCTGTTTTGAAAAAGGTTCTATAATCTGTTTTGCAAGCTAGAATACAAAACGCCCGCCATACTCGATGCGCAGTGTTGCAAAAATTTGTCTTTGAAAAAAAGGTTCTGAATTGCTCAATTTAGGATCATTTGAAGGCAAAATGGTTCAACATGGCGCCTGGAGTAAGGCCGGCGCGATGCAATCTTGACTTTGAAACGGACTATATGTGTTTCTGGAGAATTCCTACCTACCTGGTTCTAACTTTTCCATTTAAAAGTACTCTTACTTTATCACAGACAATATGACACGATTTAGATATATTTAACGCCCTTTGGAATAAAAGAGTGTGCGGCCATTTCTTAGATTTAACTACATCCAACATACGATCGAGAGTAATAAGTTCTGAAAAAGAAAGTGTTTATTAAATATAGTTTAGTTTATACTTTATTGTTATTAATTTATTATGTTCATTAAAAGTGATAGTACTTTGTTATGAATAAGTTAACAAGTTTTCAAGATTATATAGGCTATCTATTCGGTAATATTAAATATAGGAATATTTAAGACTTACTAGGTTTAGAATTCTTGTCATTTAACAAGTTATCCACTTGTTTGGCCCAGTCCAAATAGTCAGCAGTTCTACCTTTTAAACGATCAATCATAGGAACTAATTCATCCAGAGTAAAGCGATATCTACAAATATATATATATATATATATAATTAAATTATTTATTGCTAATTTCTTATTCCCCCCTTTCTAAACTATAATGGACTTTAGTTATAGCAAAAAGTTGGCTTCTGATATTGTGAGCAGCAAAAATATCAATTCTGAGCCGGTGCGGGCGGCCCAAATGAAGGTCACAAATCGAACTTTCCAACTTTTCAACGTATTTCCAACAATACCGCTATTTTAACATTTCCATGCTGGGTGGCATGAATATATTCTTATTTATTATAATCTAAACTTACTTAAATACACATTCTTCTACTGGACATTTATCACAAATATGTTGTATATGCTCTAGACAGACGACGTTACCATGCGAACAAGTAAGGGCCGAAAGGAATACTGTAGTATTACAGAACCTAAAAAGAGAAAGGCAGTTAGACTGTATAGTTCATCTTTATTTGTAAAACAGAATAAAAAAGTAAACTTCTAAATCTGTTAAATTCCAACTCGAAATCCCGGTCTAAAATTTTCGGCAGGCCCTCCAAAACTGCACCCCCTGGATGATTCTTGTTTTTGTAACTTAATGCTTACATCTTACGAAGTTATAGTTATTACATACTAAATTAAGGATTACCGGTTCTTTCTAAATACTAACCGACAAGTTCTATGATCATCTGCAATATGTTCAAAGTTCTCTTGTGCAGAAAGAACAACTCCAGACTTGGCCATAATAGAACGCTGTTTCATTTCTTTGTGGCTTATCTAAAACATTTGAATTAGAGAAATATAGTTTATAATTCAATGTTTAATTAATTTTGTGATATATAAGAGCTAGGTTTTCAGCGCTGTATAATGGAGAGCCGCGGTGTTATATAAAATGAATGTAATTTTCATGACAAAGCCAATCCACTGATTTTCTATTCATTTTATTTAACATCTCCTCTCCGCAGAATAGTGCGTTGGAAACCCAGCTCTTGGTACTACAGAATACTTCCTTACTAAAAATTTGGTATATTCAAGAAATTGATTTAGAATGTAGTTTATAATATAATACCTAATAAAGTTATTATTATTTAAACAAATCATACCTGCATCATTTCATCAAGTACAGCTAGACTCATTGGTATTCCTAATTTCTCAGAAGATGATACCATTTTCAGAACTAGCTCATCTAGGTTGAATACACATGCACGTCTTACTTTAGAATAATCATCAACACAGCGACGACCCATTTTTAACTGAAATTTTGCTATTTTAATAATATTTAAGTTAACAATTGCGTTTCGGCCCGATTGAAAGTAGGCCCGTGCGAGGCCTAGCCCGTGCTTTGGGGATAATCGGACCCACCGTGGCGGCCGGGCCGGGGCTGGGCCCAGCAAATTGTTAATATAACATAATAGTATTATTAATACAATAAAATACCTACCCAATCAATCGGGGCAAAGTTGACAGCTTCGGCAAAGTTAACTCCTTCATTGTAACCTGCATGATACGCACGTGGGAAGGTGATCACGAATTCTCCGGCTTTTTGATGAACCTAAAGATGTAAAATTAAACAAGATAAACATGTTGGTCTTCATGTGCTTAAGATATGTTTAAGTAAAGTAAAATAGTTCTATTAACTAAAGTCTTTAAAAAGTGAAACCATCTCTCGAAGTCTAGGTTGAGAACTTTAACATTCAGGGAAATCATTTTGTTAATAGTCAAAAAACCGAATTATAGCTTAATGTTTAGGCTGATTTTTACAGGGATGAGGTTTTGGCGGACCGAGCCGGGCCCAGCTCGTGAACAACATTAAATTTTTAGAGCCGAGTCCATTTCATTTCACAACTAACCGTCCACACATCGAGTCCCTTTGATCTGAGCAATGCTGGATTTACTGCAGTTGCCATGTGGTGGAAGATGTCTCTTTGTTGTGTAGTAAGAACTGGAGCCAATTCTTTTACTATCTAAAGATAAATATAATATATTTATTAGATTTATTGAAGCTCGTCAGTCCTTAATGATAGAAAACAAAATTTTTTGACTTGAAACTTGTTACAGTCTGTATCAAGAGCTAGGTTTTCAGCATAAAAGTGTTATATAAAAGTGAATGTACTTTCAAATAAGGAGCTCCCAATTAAGGATTCTGCTCTGGAAACCTAATTGGAAATAGACTATACATTCCAAACTTCTAAGGAGCTTCGAAACTTACTCCCTCGAACTTCTCCGCATCATTGCCTCCGATACCGTACCAGACTTTAGTCTCACCCCTAAATATATATTCAATGTTTTTATTATAATTATAATTGTTACCAATGATTATAGTTAATACTATAAGTCCAATGATCTTCAGTATGCCAGCAGAAGGTGGAAAAACACATACCAACATAAACCCAAGGAACCATCATGCCTAGAAAGAACGGAAATATATATTTTATAATATAAATTATTTTGAGAATAGGAATTTGTAGATCGTTTTGTTATGAAAAAAGAGCACAGATCTGAGCTCCAGTTCGATCCGAAGCAGGAAACTCGATTTTGCTGAAGCCCGTTTATGTCTGTTTATGCCCAACTCTACTCTAGTTTTATGTTAATTAGTTTACTTAAAGACACGGTCTACTCAAATTTTTGTTTTAAATTATTCAGATTGAAAATTTACGAAAAACTATATAAATATCAAACAATTTGAAGAAAAAAGAACAATTTTATAGCATTTTGAATTTTGGATCTCGGGTTAGTGAGTTTCAGATATTTCAAAAGTTACTGAAAACCATACTTATGTTACGAATTTTACTTCTATCGCGCGAATATTGTTGTTTTCAGTCATTAAAATGATAGAAATAGTTTTATTGTTTGAGTAGAACGTGCCTTTAATGTCTATATTATCTCACCTGAGATTCCCGTTTCAATATGACTTAGTACAGATTCCTTTAAAACCGGCAAATTATTTAAGTTCCATGCATGGTTAGCATATTGAATCTTTCTTTTCATATCCGATCCACGTAGGTCGTCCGTCTTACGGGGAAAACCACTGCCCACCTGAATTAATTGATAGAAAGAATGATAATTTAGTTAATTTTAATTTTCCAATAATATTTGATAGGTTTGATGGAATTCCAGGCATGAGAAGTTGTGTTCAGCTGTCATAGTCGCAAAACAAGATAATGCTTTGAAAAACAAAAATAGAAATAGACAAGCTCGACATACTTTTACTGTAGAGGTAGCTTTGGGGACGGGGCTCTCAAGGGAGCCGGCCCGAACCTGAACTAGGGCCGGTTCAATTTTGAGAACCTCGGCTTCGGGTTTGGCTTGTAAGAGATGTTATAAGAACCCTGCATTTGTAGGGGTTTGCCCCCTGGTATCTACCTTGCTAGTGATCAAATCAGCTCCATACTTAACAGCTACAGTAGGTTCAGTCTTTATTATATTCCTCCAGAACTCACGCTCTACATCATCATCAGTCACATCCTAAAGAAAGACTTAGTTGGGAGGAAGAAAAATCAGATTCGGGAAGAGTTTATGATTGATTCAGTAGGGTAACTTTCTAGTTTTTTGGATCCTATATTATAGTCTAAAAAGCTGTGCAACAGATGAATCAATATACTAGTGTGGAAAAGACTCCCAATAAACCGATGCATCATTCTTTTTGAATAACACCACTGCTCCCCCAGGATACTGGGCTAAAATCCTAGCTCTAGACACAGACTATAGTATAAAGACTTTGTAAAGTATGTAAAGACTATCCTTGAATGATCAGAAAATCGAAAACTAAGAAAGGTAACAAAGAAGATTCTTTATCGGAAACCCCAACCAACTTACCGTAGGACTCTCAACATTGAAATACTTTCTCTTAAATTGATCTGCATATTCTCGGAATGAAGTTATTGTAAAGGAGCTATTGTTATCATAAAAGCCGAACTGAGGAACAACCGAGTCTAATTTGCCTATAACACAACTAGGACAATGCCATTCACCCTGAAAAAGGAGTATTAGGATTTAAAGAAACAAAATACTCTTTATTTATAGTCTGTATGAAGTTTCCAGCGCAATATCCTTGCGAGCACCGGTGTTATATGAAAACGAATGGGGGTAAACTTGGAGCATTTTCTTCAAAGGAACATTCATTTTAATCCAACACCGTTTCCTCCAGAATACAGCGCTGGATACCTCGTTTTTGGTGCATACTACACTACAATTATACGTAGAACTAACAGTTTGTTTTTTTCAATCTGAAATTCACATTTCTCTGGCACAAGTTGGTATCTTTTATCATAAAGATTAACCTCCTAGGGTTTTAATGAACATAATTATAATTTACTTAACTACTATATTTTAAATGTATATATTAATATTTAAATTACCTTAGGTACTTCCTTAAGTGGTGGTTCACAGCATCCTGTATGCATACTTCTATCACAATTCTCACATAACATTAGCTGATCTTCATCATCACCACTATTACATACAGAACAAAAGACATCTTCCATAGGATCCGAACCTTTTTCTAAAAGGAAAACAAAGATAATTATAATATTTCAAAATAATAAATATATTAACTTTAATATGCTTCCGGTTAAATAGAACTAGTTTTATTGCAAACTTTTTTTTGACAAAGTTAAGATTAAACTTATTTACCGACCATATCTCGATTAAAGTTTTTTAAATATTAATTAGAAAAAATTCGTAGCAAATAAAAAAGTTGCAATGTTACTAGTACTTTTCCGTGGTTGAAGTATAAAATCGTATCAGCCTATCCGTTGAAAATCAACCTTTTCATAAAGTTTACACACAAAATATTCTTCCTATCATTATATTTTATAAAATAATGCTAACTCACTAGCCATCTTCATTCCAAACATCCTGGATAACCTCGGAGCCAATCCAGCCATCATTCTACCGGATTTAGTAGGCACCTTATCACCTTCAGAAGAGGACGCGGAAATATAATCAGTAAAGGAATCCTCCTCGGCCAATTTGGTTTCCTTAAATGTTAATAAATATATTTTTATTAATAAATATAATTCATACCTCAGCTAAAAGATACGGCAGTATATAAGACATAAAGAATTCCCGTAGCTTGGAAGGGGCTTGACTGCTCTTGTAGCTGAGCTTCTTGGACACGGAAGACCATTGCTTGTTCTGAGTTACATCGTCAAAGCCACCCAGATTGTTTACAACCTAAATATATGTAGAATAAAAATTATATAATGTATTTAGTTTAAAAGTTTGTTAATGAAAGCTATCTTTCATAAGATAAGTTTTTCTTAAATACTTAAATAATCTAAGCGTAACTGTTATTTTAAGTTATGAGTTGTTACTAAATTATATCAGTTTATATTTATTCCATAAACCTATAGCTTATATAGTCTGTATCAATAGCTGTGTTCCTAGCACAGTATCCTGGAGCGAGGCAGTGATAGTTTTAACTGAATGTACTCTTAAAGAACAGACTCCAAGTCCTCCGATCTTCCATTCATTTTAGTATAACAAATCTAACACCATTTGTCCCCAGGATACTGGGATAGGAAACCAGCTTTTGATATGGAGTATATATCATAATATGCCAATACTCATCCAATGACTTATCGATTGGCTACATACCGCTGCAAACTCATGATACAGCCTATACTTAATGTAAAAATAAAAAAACTATTGTGAACCTACCCTATACAACTTATAAGTATCCAAAGGTCGTCCTTCCAACACAGGATTCTTAAATGCCATTCCTTGCAACATCCAGAATGCATCCAATCGCTCCGCAAAAGCCTAAATACTCCAGTTACGACCTAACTTCAGCTTCACCTACCGATTTTTCCCTCACAATCGCCTCAATTTCATTGATTTTTTGGATCCTCGGAGTGAATTCGAAGGTGTCTGGATCGATTGCGAATGGAGGCTTGAAGTTCTGAAACGACTTTAGTTGCATAAGCTGTGGAGCCACTAACCTGTGGGGGGACGATTTTGACGACTCCATACTTCTCAGCTTCGCATCGGATCTTAGCTACGTAAGCTATGGGATCGGCAAACTCCTCCGCAGACGGATAGTAGATTGGTGCGAAAGGGGGACGGACAAAATCACGGTAGAATTTGTCAAAAGATTCCATTCTCCGGTGTTATTTCATTATATGACGACTGGGCCCGGCTTCTGAAGTAGAATATTTTGTTTTAGCTATCTAGTATACAAGACTTGCAAGAATGTTGAGGTCGTCACGTACTCTAACTGTCTCAATCCTCCTACTCTCGCTCATACGGAACGCCATGCGTTGCGATTCGCTCGCGAATTGTGAATCAACTGGCAAAACCGCAAAAATGGGTAAAATGTGCGCAAATTATTCATAAAAACATTAGAAACTTTCAGTTTTCAGTATAAATTAACATTTTGCTCAGGTTTGCAGGGTTTATTTAACAAAAATATGTGATTTCAGCGAAAAAATGATACAGCAATTTGTGAAAAATTACGTTAAAATTGAGGTAAAACGAATGTTTACAAATGTTTGTGACAAAATTTTGATATGTTTTAAGCGTCTTGCCAGAATATGCGTGCGCTTCTTTTGAGTTCTCATTCTAACGCCAATTGCAATATTTGGCCCGTTTGCAGGAAGTTTGCCCATGGCGCGCCTCGCGAGTTTGACTGAGTGCAATGGGTCCCGCAATGACGGCGCAGCCCTTTAATGGGCAGAAAAGTTCGAATTTTGAAAAGCATGAATTTTTTAAATCTTATGGATTTAATTGTGGGACCATTATGTTCCTTTACTTATTTACTATTCTTGTTGTAAGTGTGTAATCTGATAGGATGTTTTTACCGCTTGTAATAAAGCTGGAAGGATTCGGATTTATATTCGCGACTAGAAATGGTGCTAAATCTGACAATGAATTGAAATATTTGGATATTGTATTCTTATCAGTTTTTTCAGCAATACTCTCCCTCTATCACATTCATTTTAACATCTCTGGCTTTCATTTTGTGTTTCTTGTTTTCTACTTGGTTTATCAATTTATTCCATCCTTTCAGGTAACTTAGCAACCAGTCACTGAACTATCCAGCGATTTAAATATGTCCGCTCAGGTATGCGTCTTACAGTTTATATCAGTTAATATTCATATATTTCAGAATAAAGAAGATATTCAACGAAAAAACAAGAAGGAATCTATTGTAGATTTATCGCGATTCATCGATAAGAAAATTCGAGTGAAATTCCAAGGAGGAAGAGAAGGTAACTTTAGATCTTGGATGTAATTTATGCTTCGTAATTTAGCCTCTGGAGTGTTAAAAGGCTACGATGCCTTACTAAACTTGGTATTGGATAATTGTGTCGAATATCTGCGTGATCCAGAAAATCCATCGGCTGTTGGAGATGAGACAAGGTATGCTCCTCGCCCTTTTGTTCATTTATTGCTTTGTTTAAGATCTCTTGGTCTCATAGTAGCCAGAGGTACTGCTGTGACCGTCGTTGCCCCAATGGACGGCATGGAACAAATTGAGAACCCCTTCGCCCAGGCTGAAGAATGATCACTTTACTCAAGCGTAATAAAATGTATGTACAATTTTATTCGAGATTATCATTGAGTGGCAAATGGGAATTATGGTGATATATACAAAGGAGAGAACATCACAAAAGGCTATTAACGATCCTGAGTTTATTAACAGCCAAATGCGGGCTGACTAGTATATACAACATACAGAAATCCGTCCGAGTCACGGTCCGTCTGGTATAGCTGCGACATTGTCATCGAATTGGAGACGACCGATTTCTCGTTAACCATAAGGAAGAAGGCTTGCTCTGGGTGCAATTGCAATCTGAAATGAAAGTTAATTGTTGCAAACGAATTATTAGGTTACTTTTGTTTGCAGTGAATATCATATTGCTATCAGGATTTCAATTATGATCGTTTATTGTTTTTATTCGATCAGAGCTCATCGATACATTGCCTTCATCTGTGAAGAGTGTTTATTCCTCTGTTAAGCCAATCATTTTTGGGTGGTTATGTTGTTAGTTGTGGATAAGATTTCATGCATTGGCGGGGTAAATTTGATGGCATCCATTAGTGACAACTTTTGTTACTATTAATGTGTTATTTATATAATCGGGTGCTACGTTGAGGATGTATTCGATTCGTCTGTCTGTCTTAGGTAATTGCTTTTCTAAGGTCTCTTTGTATTTCTAGTTGCCTATAAATGTTGTGAACTAACCTCCGGCGTACGATGTGCATTAGTTCGGCAACGGTAATATGATCCGGTACAAGGAACTTGCATCTCTCCATCAATGGCAGACTCCGTTCACCGTCGAATCTTTCAATGATCACGGGTACCTTGTTGGGTTGCTGTCGGCGAATCTCGGCCACATCTTTTTCTCGAGCATCTAAATTAATCTTATATTCGTTGTATTATTTTAAATAGGTTTAGAATGTTAACGCTGTCAATCTATATGAAGTTAGACTTACGGAAGGGTCTTCGTTCCTTAAAAGATGGTATAGATCCAGAAGATAGAGACATTCTTTTAAAATGCTATGGTTTGGGAATAAATTCTCGTAGGACTAGCAAAGCATTAGCGTCTAGCAGGCACAACAGCTGATCGACTAGTGGGTACCCATTTACGCATGTGATGACCGTAATCAGTTAACCGCAGGGTGGTCGTGGCGGGACCTAGACTTGCTTTTGACAAATATTTAAAGAATATACAGCAATTAAAGGCTACGAATCTCACATTTACAATTAGATATGCCTAAGGTAAACTACAAACTATGGCTAACGCTTGTAACTACCGGGATGAAGCTGGCCTGGCCAGGATTTACCGGAATTTCAAGGAAAAACCGGGAAATAGCCTAATAAGTAAAATTTACCATGACGTTGATTAACACATTTTCATTAAATTTTATTAATTTTAACAGCAATTTGTGTATATTTTTGTAATATGCTGTGTTTGCTATTTCGTTACCACACCATTTTACATTATAATGTTTTCTTATGAAATTGTTGCTGCTTTATCGAATTTGATTGCTGAATTTGCAGATAACAAAATACTTCCTGCCTAGGAGGTGTTGAAATACAAATAATAATTAAGCTTACAAAAGAAAATGAGGGATCTTTTAATGGAAAAATGGAGTTATCGGTCGTTCGAATAGTATTTATCTGTGTTTTTGTATCAATAGGAGTACAGGTTGGTTAAATATTTAATATAATAAAATAATTATACTTATTTATAGCTTTTTTCTAATAAACTACTGCATTATGGTCGTCGATGGTATTCTGAATGCGAACAGTTCGATATATTTCAACTCTCCTGTATTTCAAAAGGACCTACTGACCTAGCGATACTAAATCCATATGCTGCATTCTTCGAGGATCCGCTCGTGGAGGAGGCGTGGAAGGTCAATTATTATTATATTAAAAGAACAAAGATAAAAAAGCATACTATGGAATAACAGACATGATGAAAGGGACGCAACATTTATTTAGCTAGGATGCTTACCAAATAACGAGCTTCACGGAACGAGGAGTACTAAGTTTTGTACAAGTTACACAACAACATTATTATATAATTTATTTTAAAAGATATAATAACATAAAAATAATGCACTTGAAAGATAATGTAGAGTTAAGCGTGCCGGGTTTGGCCTCCCGAATATACCACACAATAAATCATCAGAATTCTGCATTCCTTAATAGTCTCCCTTATTCAGGATGAAAAAGAAGAGACTGCTGACATCGCTGTCTTCGTCGGAGTCTCTGATTCTACTCAACTAACTCCAGAACGGGAAGCTGAAGCTCTAGCTGCACTAAATGTGGCACAGTCTTGTCGGAAGAGAGGGAATATTCAGAAAGTAAGCTATATATTAACTATAATAATAGTAGCAGTTAAACATTATAAATGCAACAGGAAGACCTGTCTACTTGGTTTATTCCATCGAAGGCGGACACGGACCGTTATTCTAAAGTTGGGCCAGAAACCATTGGCAGTGTTCCAACGCTAAACATTCAAGAGATTGAGAATTTATTTAATCCAGGCTATTCCCTTTATCATTTATGTTCTTCAACATCAATACATTCGAGCGCTTTTAGGGTTTGGCCCAATTTTGGTGGTAGGGCCGGTCCCGGGCCCGGCCATTGCGCAGCCCTGGTTAAATCATCTTAGACATTACGTAGCACTGTACTGCATACAGTATATGGAGCTCTGAAATTTTGAAATGCGTGGTATAGCACAGTGGCTCCTTTCACGATCTTCAAAACAAAAGGGAAACGGAACCGTCAAAACAGAAATGTTTGAACTGAAATTTTTTGCAACCGCCTTGAAAATAGTCCGATTTTGATGCTTCTGATTTCGCCAGTTCCGTGTTCGAAGAGTCTCGAAAAAAGGTATAATAAAGCAAATAAGTTAACTATTAAAGGCTAAAGTTCTGGTTGAGCATGCATTGGCCTTAGCTCCTAGCAATGCTGATATTCTTACGGAATTAGGACTGCTCCATGAACATGATAACGACGTTATTGCAGCAGATATGTGCTATGCTAGAGCGCTTATTGTTAATCCAAGTCATGAAATAGCACTTTTGTAAGTTTTAATTAAGCTATTAGAAAAATTCCCAATTAATAACTTTTATATAAAAAGATACATTTACAAATATTCCTGATGTGTCTGTATCAGGAGCTACGTTTCCATCGCTGTATCCAGGAAAGAGGCTGTGCCACTATTTTTACTCCACTGGAAACCTAACTCCAGGACATCGGGTTGGATCATATGATTGAATCAGACCATCCAGCGCCGGGCGTCCCTGGAAAAAGTTAGCTGGTTGAGGCCCGGCCCGGTCCGAGCCGAGCAAATATAGACTATAGAGCATAATACGAAGGAATACGAAACATTCAACCTATGGAGTTGTTTTCACCAATAGTTTTCTATAGCTAAAAGTTGTTAATATTCGAAATAAGGAAGTTAATCGATGAAGAAGATATAATTATCATCGATACACTATAACTTTCTTCTTTGATCTCAGACGCCGTAGCAAGACGCTGGCCGGAGTATCCATCCTGGATAAGCAAATGTTATCCGAATTGCACTCTAAGAAGGAGAAGTTTATTCGTCTACCGCACTCTGCTTATATGAGAAGAGCTATGAGAGAGAGCTATTTTATGCATATATATCATACTGTAGCTATAGAAGGAAACACTTTGTCATTGGGGGAAACGAGGTAGGAATAGTATATATATATATATATATATATATATATATATATATATATAATATAAATATATTTACAAGTAATAATAGAGTGTAAAGTAGCCGGGTTTTGTATGACGAACACCGGGCCAGCTCGTGGCGCCTTCTCTCCGTATAAAATTACACTAGCGATGTAGGCGCACGCGATTTGACTACGATGAAAAATCTTATAAATACGCAAGTAACACTCTATTATTACTCTTGAATCGGATTATAACAGCCTTCAAGAGAGCGATAGCACGCTAGATAGTGGCAGTGTTGTATATGTATGTTTGAGAGGGTCAACTAATATTTGAATAAAGCGAAAATCACACCATTGCAAGATTCTTTATAATTTCACGGGCCGAAGTTTCGACTGTTCCCCGGAACTCTCGATCATGGGGCCGGACTGTTCCCTGTTTCGAACCACCCTGAACGCAGTTGTTAAACTATTATAAACCAGTGTTATTTAATAACTTTTAGAGCAATTCTCGAAACCGGCAGAGCAATTGGCGGTAAGAGTCTCCGCGAACAGAATGAAGTACTAGGAATGGATTCAGCACTAAGATATCTAAACAGGACACTTATATCATCTAATGAACTTAGTATTCAGGTAGAGTTAACATTATACTTTATTCTTAAGAGATAATGGTCAGCGATACCCTTTTCTAGGGTTTCCAGTGCCGGGAGCAATAATGTGCGGCTACTTTGCTGGAAATCTAGGTTAAAACAGTATGTTTCTATAGTAGAGGGACGAACTGCTTGCAGATAAAGGACTGTACATGTGGCGCTGGAGCGTTAATCTGTTTGAGTTTCGATCTATTACATCTTAGTATTCGCGCTCTTTTGCAAAACGATGCTCTAATCTTTGTAGCCTTACCGTATACCTCCGCAAACGATCCGTCCGTCGAATACAATCTTCTTTTTTAGGATATTCTGGAAATGCACAAAAGAGTCTTAGGCAATTCTGATCCGGAAAATGCTGGTCATTTTAGAAATAGTCAGGTAAGTACAGTATACCTAGTCTGATGACTAGGACCAGCCAGAACATTAAAGTATTTTGTGGCCGTAGTATAGAAACGCCCGGACAGTTTTTAGCTGCCCGAGTAGTTGTGGATTATTGCCTGGGCAGTTTTCAGCCTGCCCGGGCACCCACCCGGGCGTTTCTCTACTACGGCCACTGGCTCCGACCGGCCCGATAATGACGTCACTTTTTAAATTTTCGAACTACCGTAGCTGGGGTGATCCTCTAATTCCTTCAATACTATCTTAGAACTGAAAGTTCCTTGAATAAATTAAAATTATTGTGAAATAATATTGTTAGCTGTATTTTTGCAGGTCTATGTTGGCCGTTTTACTCCTGTAGCTCCTGAATATGTTCCGGAACAGATGACAGAATTTGTCGAATGGTTAAATAGTCGAGCAGTTAAGGATATGGATGTAGTAGAGTTAGCTGCAATTGCACATTATAAACTGGTAGGTAGATTAAGTAATTACTGTAACTATGTTTTCAACATGGCTCGCCAACGGAAAGAGAAGGATTGTAGGACTGTGGTCCCATTTTAAAATTAAAGTTCAATTTTCTCCGGAAAACTTTAACCAAATCATTCGAAAAAACTCAGTTGCGCAGATTGAGTTATGGTCTTTCCAATGATATATAAATTAACATGCATTGCTTAACCAAATAAGCCAGGGTATGAGCATTAAGATTTCATCCTTTGAATTTGCTCTGTCCCGTTTCCTTAGGGCGCGGCGAGCCGTGTCTAGTTGTCCCCTATCTTGTCGTTCCAGGACATTGAATAGTTAAATAAATAGTTCAAATATCCTAAATCGTCCAGAAATTATCCGGAAAATTGGTTCCTAAAACTAAAGCTCATGATGTCGCGTCCGAGCGGGGCCGGCCTTTTTCGGGAACCGCGGAATATTAACTATACGTATAACCGTCATAAGCTAGTTCTTTATTAAACTACTTTGTAGAATTCTATCTAGAGTTGTTAAATTGAACTTGAAAACTTCAAATTTCGAGTAACTCAAAAAACTTGAAAATATGAACTTGATTACCAGCCCTAATTCTATCGCTCTATCAGGTTCTCATCCACCCGTTTGTAGACGGTAATGGCCGTACCGCCCGTCTTCTTCTTAACTTAATCCTAATGAGATCCGGTTATCCACCTGTTATTCTGCCGGTAGAGAGTCGTGCGGAATATTATGCGGTGTTAAATACGGCCAATCACGGCGACTTAAGGCCTTTTGTAAGATATGTGGCCACACATACAGATAATACATTACAGGTTAGTAGAAACTACAGTATTTATCATAGTTATGTGACTAGAGCAGTATTCTGGGACAACAATGATTGTACTTTTAAAGACAAGTTACCGAATCAACCAATTTTGGATATATTTTTATTTAGCACCGCTTCTCTCTAGGATACTGCGCTGAAAACATAGCTATTGATATAGACTATAGATATGGACGGCGCCGCACCGGCAGGGGTTGGTCGATAGCCAAATTTTTGTCTGCCCGTCCCGGTCCTGGACATGTCTGGACCGGCCCGCTTCGATCCTACTTTCCAGCTACATTTTTTACCAAGAAATTCATAATCAAAATATTCAAACTTTTGACGTAGATAATAATGGACACGTATTCGCAGTTATGTACTTTCCAAACCGAATCTTCCATTAAACTAAAAACTTAGATTTTCTTTTTAAGAGATGTAAATCTTATTTTCAGCACTTTATTTCTCTTTCGACCACCTCGGCCACTTCGAAGTTTGAAGGCGGAGAGACAATTGGGGATGTATAGGAGGAATTTAGTCACTTTTGTATTTAACACCGCCTCTTTCGAGGATACCGCGCTATCTATTTCACTTTATGCCATTCTGCCATATCCATCTGCCAATTAGTCAATTCGCTAGAATAGTCTGTTTTACAAGCTAGACAACATTGCGCCGGTCGGTGTTCTCAAACGGGCCGACCCGATGGGCCGGGCCGGGTAATTTTGAGAACCCCTGCGCCGGCCTTACTCTGTGTGCTGTGTTGTATTATTTTGCTTTCAAAAATTTTCTGCATTGCCCCGTACCAAATTTTTCAAACTTGAATTTTGTAACATGCGCAACTAGGTAAAACTGGTACAATGTAGTCTAGGTTTTTAAACAGACTATATATAATATTGGTTTGCGTTTTATCTTTTAACTTCTGTTTATACTTTCATGTTATAGTCCTATCTATTAACTTTAATCATTTATATTGTAAATAACCTATTTAAATAATTTTGTAACCTTACAAAAGTCCTTCAAATAGCGTTAAACATAGTCACTGTGATATATTCTTCGGGTTATGCTCTGCAATATTTCATTTACTAAAAAGTTTTATTATCTATTCTTAATAAACTATTATTATTAATAATATTATAATTATATTGATTATTTCTCAACTGTACAATCTTCTTGCATATACATTTATCCTTCGTGTTGAGCAAGGAAGAAATTGCCGGCAAGTGGGTCGCCTAAATAGATAAATACTCATACAGCTGGGGATTCGCCGTTCGCGCGCGCGGAACCGGCAAATCTAACTGGCCTTTATTATCCAAATTGGCTGTATTTTTGTATTTATGGGTGGTCTTTTGAGGATCTTGGGGTTCGTTTAAATAGGTGTTCATTTAGAAACCACGGCCGGAGCAGGGTCAGTGTGTTGTGGCCTACAGTGCTGGGTTTTCAGGTGAACGTTTCCTGCGCAGTATACTGTATAGCAGCGGTGTTATATAAAGATTTTTTCTTTGTTATATAAAGAAGAAAGAGCCTTTTCTTTGAAAGTAAGTTTATATAACACCGCTTCTTTCAATTATGTTGCGCTGGTCACCGAAACGGACTATACGGACTATACAGACTATACTACCGGTAAATGCTAGCTTTACTCCCTTACCTAGCTTATTCTTCTCCATAAACTGTTTCACATTGAACTTGGCCCGAGTAGATGGTTTAGGCACGTTGATTCTTCTGCAATTTGTAGTTTTATTACGGACAAAGAAAGTTTTGCTTATAAACTGAATAATTAAGTATAGTCGAATTCAAAAGTAATATGGCCGTGTTAATAAGCAGGAGTGTTGCAATATTTTGTCTGAGTAAGGCAGTACGAAAGCAATTTTGCAATCTGCTGATATCGCGCGCGTAGAATGCAAGCAGGCGCAGTGTTAAAAATAACCAAATAAGCAGCATACACGGCCTCATTACTTTTGAATCTGACTATATTAATATGATCAAGAATTACATTTTGTTGTGCTCACCTTGCATAGTGGATGGTGCCTATCTTGCCACCTGTATTGTCTTTAATTGAGTTGTAGAACTGATGGTCTGAAAGAAGAGTCTAATAATAATAATAATAATAGGTTATCGTCCATAAACTCTCCCCAAACAAATTTAACTTATATTATTTGTTTGCGATCTTCATTATATGTCATTGATTGTCATACAATTCAATCTTTTTATATGTTCTGAAATTAGAACATAATAGAAGGCAACGAGCGAGTTGGTGAATAATAAATAAAATATTACATTACCTAATGTTATATGTACCAAAAGATCTCACAACTTTTTCACAATTTGGGATCTATTTATAGAACATCTTGTCATATATTCGAAAATGCCCACTCCACAAGGCAGGACTAAGCGCGAAGCAACAGGAAGGCAGGAGTTGCGGTCAGGCAAAGTTTAGAAGAATACTGTTAAGATTAGGGTCCTATTTGGAAAAGTAAAGAAGAAATTCGGAGACTAATGTGTAGCTCTCTGCTGTTCGTCGTTGGGCTCCCCCGCGGTGCCCTCCTCTCCACGCTAGGAGAAGGACGTTGCGGTGGAGATAATTCCACTTTCTGCACTAATTATCCTGCCTCAACCTTTCCATATGCGGCGGCATAGGACCCTAATCTTTCAAAAGGACCCTAATCGTTAGTAGTACCGAATACTGCACTGCACAGATGATGGAGATCAGAAAAGTGAGGAGCCGGAACTTCGCTCCCCAGGTGCTGTGCAACGGAGTCCTGGCTCCCTATGGTCCCTTCGTCTCACTTCCCAGGTGATGTAATATGTTCACTGAAACTCACATATTTTGGAGTTCCGCAAATACTCTCCATGTTGGCGGATTGGCCCAGTGGATAGAAGCTTTGCCTCATAATCTCGAGGTCGATGGTTCTAATCCGCCCCGAAGAAAGAATTCTTGCAAATTTCTGATCCGCCGCCTCCGCTCCCCAGGTGCTGTGCAATGGAGTCC
>JAQGAV010001548.1:0-20245 GCA_034691345.1 Phasmarhabditis papillosa
AAACAAGATTGTCGAGCTATGTTTTCTTATGTATTTTTATGTACAGCTCTTGTTGAATGAATATTATTATTATTATTGTGTAAGGCAAAATGAAAATCGTCACCGGGTCACTAGGGACTACGGGTGCATTCTGAATATCCAGTAGATGGCTATGGTAAAAGTTCACAACATCGATTTTTGTACTCTGAAAAAAACCGTTACGTAAATAGCGAAACAGTACCCACCTTTGCAGTAGTACATATTACCGAACACGAAGAAGTTGCTGCTTGGGGTGCTGAATATCGAGGAACATAGTCACTCTTTGCACCGGACCTATGACAATGGTCGGAATATAGATAGCTATGATAATGGAAAGCAACTTGTGTTTTTACCTTTGTACAAGAGTTTGAATTTCGAATATAGTACATGGAATAGTTGTGAATCATTTATTAGTAAAATCCGCCCCTTATATAGGGTTGAATAACAAGAATACAAGAGATCACAGAATACCACTGGGCCTTTCTGAGAAGGAAGGCATGGTGAATGCGAAGGGAGTATTTCATTCCACAACTTATAGAGAATGTTGTTTGCGTTCCGTTCACATTTTGTTAATGCGCTGTATTTGATTTCCTTAAAGTTTAAAGATTAAAGGTTGTTTATTCATTTTACGAAAAACGAGAGATTTTTGGAGCGAAAAAGTGAGAATAGCTTAATTTTTCCTACCAGTTGTTCTTTATAAATTTAGCAAAATAATAATTGACTCAGTTTTTATCGCTATAAGAAATATTCATGGTGTATCTGAGCTTCTCGAGAATCTTCATTGTCAACGTTACCTGGCGGAATTGAACCCTCGTCAATGGATTTGTAAACGGGCACTCTACCACTGCGCTATGCAACCTTTTTAGTTCAAACTAGATATCTACTAAGGAACTTATAAAACCACAGGTAATGGTAAGTTTTAGAACACAATTGGCGATATACTGACTTCTAAAACAAAGCAACAACTAACAAACTTTCTGCAAAGACTTCAAATGGAACGTTGGAACTGAGCCTATTGTTAACTTCTTCTTCTTGCACCATTTTTTATGTATTATCACCACTTTGCTGCCCTTATTTTCTACGTAGATTCGAAGTGTTGTCGTTGCCTCCAATACAAATATGAACTGTAATCAATATACTTGTTTGGTACTGGATACCAATTAAATACGCTATCTTCAGTACAGTAGCTTTTCCACTTTTCTTCCCCTTATCCTAGTTTGATATTCTATTCAGAATACATCTATTCTTCTTACCTGTTCCTCGCAAAATTTAGCAAAACCTTATTGACTCAGTTTATCTGCAATTAAATCATGGTTTATCGGAGATACTCGAGTATCTTCATTGTCAACGAACGGAATTGAACCCGCGTCGCTGGATTAAAAAGCGAGGGCTCTACCACTGCGCCATCCTCACTTAACATAGGTGGTTAAAATTAACTATCTAGTAAAGAACTCATGAAAACCATAAATTTATGGGCAATATTAAAAGTAATGCAGATTTTTCGTTGCTACAAAATCCATAGAGGAAAGTTTAAATTAACATATTGCTATTTCAAGTTCCCTTTGGTTTGTTTTTTCAAGGACGAAAAGTGCACGAGTTTGCTTTCTTAGAAGTGTATCTATACTATAAACTTAATTCTCAGGACCAATATAACATTTAACAAATTGATACCACGTTGACGGATTTAAGTTCTATTTAAGCAACATGGTATAAAATAGTTTATTAATATCTGTTCACATTCATATTTGAAACATTTAAATCGGAAGTGAGGGCCAACTTCGAAAAAGAGAAATGAAAAACTGAACAAGATATCAAAAGAGAACCAATTGATACCAAATAATAGAACAATACAATAAATGAGAAACCCGGATGAATAATCCCATTGCGAGTGCCCGTAATTAGTACCCGTTGTATATATAATTATATAAAATCAACTACAAAGAATACAATGTAACTTATTAATGCTATAGAAAGCGAATACTTTTGTATCTATAACCTTATATGAAACGAATGCTTTCATAACAAACGATAAATTACTATGAAATTATAGAATATGAGTTATAAGCTGTTTTAGTACTTGATTACATAATTTTTTCTATCAAAATAGGTAAATTCATAGTCTAGGCAATCTGACAACGGTGAACTCTCCTCCCTTGCTAGGTGCTTCTCTGCAGAATGGGCACCGTGGCACGGATTCATAAGAATGTTCATGTAGCTTAGCTTCGCAACTGATACACATAGCCTGTTGACAGGTCTCGCAAAGGTAGTGCATTTGATCAGCATGGCACACCTTACAACTGTAAAAAACACATATTTTGATTAAAAATAATGTTGTTATCAGGATTGTGGAAACGATTGTGTACATGTAACTCCAAAATCGAACAAAACTAATTTGCAAACAATTTTTTTTTTGTTTTTGGATAAAAATATGTATATGTTTAGAAATCCGTCATAACTTACATGAACTTCTCATTTAGGTCAACTCCATTTTCTGCCCATTGCTTCAACACACCAGCGTTTTCCTGCTGAAAGTAAATGTTTCATATATCTAAAAGAATTCAGCCAGCTTTAAGAGAATGGCTAGAGTCTACCAGGGCTGGGAAAAGGCCGGCCGGGCCAGCCCGGGAAATTCCCAATCCTGGAGACTACAATCTACTTCGGAAAATGAGATATATTTTGGTGAAATTCTCAAAATTAATTTCTTCTTAGGTTATAATCATTTCTGTCTATTGATTATTTCCCTAGCGTGTGTTTGACTCCTGCGATTAAATCAGCGATATACAGAATTCCGCGTTCTGCGCTTTTTTGGGTTCCGCATTCAGCATCCGTAATCCGCACTTAAGGAAAGTGGAATTCCGCAAATCGCTGGTTGAAATGCAAACTCCTAATTTTTATAGTTTGGAGAACGTAATTTCCCGTCTTTTCTGACTAGGTGTATGCTTTAAACGACGTACCTCAATCTTTCGCATATTCTCCTCGTGATTCTCCGCCCTGAGGAATAACTCAGGGAATTGAAAATCTTCCTCCTCTTCGAAAGCGGGAGTTGTACCCTCCCACGTAGTAAAAGTGGTCATCCTGTACCTAACTTGATTTTCCGTTGCTTCTTCATTTTCATCGTCTGTGTTCATAGGAGTATATTCTGAAGCTTCCTGAAAAGGATCAAAATAACTCAACTAACATAAATTGCTTGCTCAAACATTTGCTACCGTATTAGAAATTAACTAATATAATTGTTATTATTTAACTTGAATCCGTGAGGAGGAAAGGTTGTGGGTTCGATCCCTCCCCCGTCCCAAGCTGGATTGAGCAACCGTGGGATGTATGCTTGAATGTACTCTTATGATTCCCGCAAACCGAATTCTAGCTATCAGAAAGATGGAAAGAATAATAAGAACAAACGACATGTGATATACATTCATATACGGAATAAAAAGTTTTTAAAAAGGCAATGAATTACCTTTATTTAACTAAAACTAAGCGTTGGTAAGGTAAACAATTGCAGTATTGACTCCATGTTGAATACGTGTAACTGATAGAGCTTATTCGGAGCGCATTTCTTTTTCTTTCAGAGTTCGGTAAATGTTTCAAAAACCGGTATAGTCAGCGCCAAGAGTAATGATGGAGTGTACATAAATCAACGCTCGTCTGAGCCCCTATTGAAAGCACCGCGTTAGCATCTGGCAGCTACTCTCCGTTCAATATTGCACTTTGCAAGTACGCGCGTGCAATTTGCCTGCAGGTGCGGTGTTAAAAATCCTATAAATACACAAGTGACAACACATAGTCACTTACAGTTAAACAAGGAAATATTTTGCTATTTTAAATAGAATATAATGTATTAGATTAAGTGAATGTACCTCATCATTATTTTCATTTTCTATTCGAACTGCTTCCAGTTCTTCTTCAGCTTCCTCTGACTCCTCTTGTTCTGGGGATGACGCCACATTTTCCACTTGATTTCTCCTAGATGGTACCTAAATAATAACTTTCGTGAACCCATCGTTTTCTAATTTTTTTTAATTGAGCATACTAAAGCTAGAAGTACTTAGATCAACAACAATTAAAAGAAAATGTTCGTTCTCTATTATTATATATAAATAATGCTAACACAATCGAATAAGAAACAAACTTACTAAAGCGGGAAGAAGTTCCTCCAGCGTGTAATTCTGAAAATAGATAAATTAAATATTGAAACATTTAGTTTCGACGTTTTCCCAAGAAAACACTCACCATTCCTGGTATGTACAAGTTCACCGGGTCATATCTATACTGTCTTCTTTGCCTCCTCTCCGGTAAGTACTGAAACAAGTGAAATCAGTATATATTCTTTAAAGTTGGAAAAGCGTTTGAAGCCAATATCCCGGGCCGGGGATGAAAATTTGAGAAACGAGCCGACCCGGGCCAGCCAGGCCGGCCTTTTCCCAGCCCAGGCCAATATGTTGGTTAGACGGGATGAACATATTTTAATGCGAATGATTTGACACCAATTGTGCCGTTAGAATTTGTGAATTAGTTTTTATTGTATAACATACCCTTATGGTAGGATCCACCATTTCGTAGCTATCATTCTCGGATTCCTCTGAATGTCTTTCGCTTCCAGCCTCCGCCGGTTCACCGTCGAACTGAATGTAATGTTCCGAGTTGGATCCGCTGCTGGACTGTTCATCATTGTTCGGGTTTTCCGGACCGCTCTCGTCTATGACGATTGGTGTTCTATATTCAACAAGAGCAGGCTCGGAATAACTTCGAGCTCGGCTCGACAATTCGATGAACTCATCTAGAGCTTCTTTAAGCTGAAAAAAATTTGTCGTTTCTTGTGGTTTCTGATAACAAATCGATATTATCATTGTATTTGACTGTGACAAGTAAGCACATACTTCAATTCTTTCTTTTTTTCTTTTTATTTTGATAAGGCAAGCAAAATATCTTAAATTCTATAAAAAGTTGAACTTTGTTTGAAAGATTTCTATTTAACAAACTGCGGAATCAGACTTGTCCGTTCTCAGCTGAATATCAAATATAAAACGCTTACCTCCTGAAATGCTCTCATGTTTTCGTCGGCATTTTCAACATCCTGAACTTGTTCTTCGTTTTCTTCTGGTTCACTATCGGAGGTCTAAATGTAATTATGATATGCTCCTTTTGCAGGTATATTATTCAGATTTTAAGTTTTAGAAAGAAAACTTAAGTATAAAAGTAATATAGTTGTAATTGCATCTGTGGCCGTACTATAGAAACGCCCGGGCAGTTTTTAGCCGGACCGGGCAACAATGCTCAACTGCTCGGGCAGCCAAAAACTACCCGGGCACCTACCCGGGCATTTCCATACAACGGCCATTGGGTATTCCGATATTACAGAAAAAGCTGAGTTTTATCAAAACAATCAAAAAAACTCGCAATATTATTTAAAATGTAAACCCCAAATGACCTGTGATTACGATAAATACAATCAAATATCTACCTCAGGAGCTAATTCTCTGGTTTGGATGGCCTGATCAATCTGAGAGCTTTCTTCTTCAATTGGTTCTGTTTGAATAGATGACGACTGAAACAGAGTGCATGTATTAATTTACTTACTTTCTTCTGGCTATTACTGATAACAGTATACTACTGTAGGATATCATCAAAACTTTGTAAATCTTGCAAAATTAAATGTTTCACAGGAAAGTATATTGTTTCCCCACTAGCCCAAGTAGTGTTCTTCCGACAACCGTACAGTATCAAAAATCATTTATCAACAATCTAATCTTTTAGATGATTTGTATTTTTTGAATGAACCTTTGACAGGCCCGTCCATTTGCTCATTTTTGTGTTTAACCGTAAAACGGCCAGATCAAACAGGTTTAACGAAAAGTAGAAGCCATACCTGAATTGTTGGTATTTCCGTGTCTTCATCCATAAGTCTGAAGAATGCTTCTTCATTGAATCTAGCTTGGTCGAGTTCTTCTGAACTGGTATCAGGCTCAATTCTGAGAGCTTGCTGCAATTGTAAGGTTGGTCAAGGTCTATATACCAAAGATTATTCAACAATGAGCAAACGTCTCAGTTAATATGTTTAATCGAAGGGTTTTCTCATGAACACATCCAATGCCTCTGTGGAACTCGCAACGGTTGACAACTGACCTGGGCTCGTGAGGATCCGGAGGAACTTCTGTTTCCATAAATTCCATAAACGATACTATTAATTCTGTAATCGAAGGCCAATCGACATGGACAACCAGCGATATTTGTCCAATTTTCCATTATCAGTGGGTGTTCCAAAACAAGCGGCCCAGGCGGATAGATTGGTGTAAACTCGATATTAGGCGAATACTAAAACATTTAGTATTTAGATTATTTGTAATGCAGCAATTTAATAAATAGAATAATAAAAATAGCTATTTAGTTCTGAAACATTTAGTATTGTACAGTAACTATGGAAATTACCTCTGCACTATTTCCAGTTGACCAGCCATTCTCTGGTTCTTTGGCAGCGTCTTGAATACCCTGAGTATCCTTACTGGTGGGCTCCTAAAAGTACAATATAGTATATTTGTTACATTTAATTGTATTCGGTGTAGTTCTTACTTTACTTCAAATTAAATAATTTAGCTAAAACAGATGCAAGATCAAGTACTACCCAAACGTTGTAAGAGTACATGTTATAAAATGATAAAGACAGATTCAAAAGTAATGGGGCCGTGTATGCTGCTTATTTCGTTATTTTAACACTGCACCTGCTGGCATTCTAGGCGCGCGGTATCAGCAGATTGCAAGCTTGGTTTCGCACTGCCTTACTCAGACAAGATATTGCAATATTCCTGCTTAGTAACACGGCCTTATTACTTTTGAATCTAACTATATTATATAAAGTTTTTTGGGTGTCGTTTTGATAGAGAATAAGCCAATATATTTCCAACTGGAAACCGCAAGTTTAAACATGAAATTTGACATGTTGCAGATCATCTAAGCTATCATAGTTTGATATAAAACTTGATTTACCTGAATTTCATCATCCTTCCTTCTACTGAAATCCTTCATTTCAATATATTCGCTCTCAACCACTGAGCTCTTGATGATTTCGGCTTTCCGACCCCAGAAGGGATCAACACTTGTGCTAGCTTTACCTTCAGATGGACCGGGTGGCGCAATAAAGAATTCAGTTGTAACGCAACGCACTTCCACCGACATATCGGCTGTCGGAATCTGGAAAAAAGGGTTGTTAAGTTTTAAAGGTGTTGTGTGATCTTTAAGATCATTATCTTTTGTCGATGTACTCTGACTTATGTAAAAACTTCTTTTAATATTTTGGGTGAAAGTTTTCAACACCAGTAATTTTGTTCAGAAATATAAAAACTAGAAAAAATTTATAATCTACTGGTGTTCTGTCCTCAAAAACAAAACTCACCTCATGGTCTTTATCTTCCTGTGAGATATCTTCATATGAACGCATATTAGTTCTAGCATCTTCAGCTAAATAGTCTTGGAATGACAGTACTCTCTTTGTTCTTCTCATCATTTTCTGTACAAACACTTCAATATGTGCGGATTGTTGATTATCCTAAAAAGTAACATAAGTGGAAAATGTGTGTCTTTCATTTTTATATCCGAATTTAAGGTTAATTGCCACTTTTATCGTGAAATGGTTCAACATATTTTGCCACATCGTGCATCGTATAAAGCCGGGTAATGTAGTCTAGGTTTTGGAACGGACCATAGTTAGCATAGGAATTATATTTCAAATAAAATTTATTTGGATTTTTGTGCGAATCTTTCAAAATAAAGTTCGCATATCCCAAAAGTATATGTTTCAAACTGTAATAAGGATGCCAAACCAGAACCCTTGTAATCAGTGCTTGCTATTTGAATTATTTCAGTTCTTGAACCTACCGAACTATCTTTCCAAGTGGCCACATCTCCCAGTTGCAACAATGGATCGGCTATCTTTGCTTCTTTCTCACCATTGTTTTTAATCCCGCTAATATCTTTCAGACTTTTGGGACAAGCATCATTTATTTTTCTGAGTTTCCTAGTAGTTGTTGGGTTTGTCTAAAAGTAAAAAATAGAACTTCTAGCTCGTTTCACAAATAAGAAATATGATAGAATTGTATGACTTAATCCCATGGCTACATCAAATGTTTAGAAACATTTCGTTTCATCACGTCATCATTGCAAAGACAGAAAAAATCGTTCGAAAGCAGATTGAAAATCTGTTTAACGGTGATTCAATGGGTACTATGCTTCAACGGTCTAGCAAAGTTCTACTATACTGATCACATTATAAATTTTCCAGTCTCATATTCTTGTTTGAATGCTCTTGTATTCTAGGGTTGACAAGGTCACAACGATGTTCTTTCATCCCTCTACTCATTATTTTCTAATCTACTATAGTTCATTTCAAGACCTAGGTTTCCATCGCGGTATTACGAGCGAGGCGCTGTGTTATGAAAAATGAATGTGAAATCGGTCGACGTGGTGCGTTTTCTCCAAAAGTACATTTATTTTTTAAATTCAGCGCCCCTATTGTGATACCGCGCTGGGGACCTGGGTCTTGAGATAGAATATTGTATTTGTGATAGATTTTTGTTTATAATTTTTGAATTTTCTAGGTATTAAATATACATTTAATCATCATTATCAGCTTGTGGTTTACCTCTGGTTCCCAATCGCCTTCGTACCCATCTAGATCTTCAATGGCTACTCCATTGCCCAAATTGACCCCTTCAGTTGGATCTCTTAGAGGCTTTTCTTTCACTGCAAACTCCTTCACAGCTACTGCCGGCAATACTTCAAAAGATTCGCTCAACTGAAAGTTTTAGGTGTTTGTAATGTAGTCGAAAACAGCAAATCTATAACCATGTTTTAATTTTCACTTTTTCAAATTCTACGCATTAAAAAACATAGAAAAAAATTTTATATGGAAAGTAGATCAGTGGCAGTCTAATTAAGAAGGAAAGGGAAGGATCGGAGCTTTGCCCATTAAGAAATTATAGCGAAACGTATTAGTTCAACTCATTTCTTGCCAAATTTAACGTCAAATAAATATTTGTTCATATTCCGTTTCAGATAATTTATTACTTTGACTTTACTGGTGTTAATCAAAAGTTTAAAAGCACTACTTCTAATCAATTGCATGAATAATGTGTATTTTTACAGACCTAAATTTGAGAACTCCTGCTTTAAAGAGTGTGAATGATAGTTTTCGATGGGATCAGTTCTTTTAATTACCTAGAGTTACTACTGCATACCTCTTCGGTTTCAGAAGTATCATCCTTAACCAATTTCGTTTCTTTTTGAGCTTCTGTCGCCTGTTCATCAATGACTGCTGCAAGTTCCTCTGTCTTCTCTCCGGTAAACTTCTTGAAAAGTCCGCTGAAGACCTAAAGTTAACAAAATATATAAAGAAGCCAGTACTTCAGCAATGTATTTCTTGTGTCATACTGTAAGTACAACCCCATCAACTACTTTAAAATTGTTGAAACATTGAGTTTCCTGTGTCTCTTCATTTAAAATATTCACGGTCAGAGGTGGCTGGGCCGCTTCGGCCCTACTTTCCAGCTATAGTCAATATTTTTTCCAAGAAAATCAATACCCAAAATTGAAAAAATCGATATTTGTTAACTAATATATTTAATATTATTATTGTTAATTTGACCACATAAGTAGTGAAAAACATTTTTTGTCTTAATTCTCAACGTATTTAGGTTAATATTTTTGTAAGGTATGACAATCGGGGCCGGCACTGCACCGCCAGGCCCCCACTTTTGCTAGCCCTATTCACGGTTTTGATAAAGACAAATAGTACTTAAAGATTTCAAGAAATCTTTTAGGTTCGAATGATTTAACATACTACTACTGTTCTTCACAAAAACGTAATTCAAAACGACAATATTTTAAAAGGTTGTTGGTGCTTTTGTGAATTTTGTGCAATGCTTACCATTTTGTGTATGATTTCACAAAGGTTGAAGGATTTCACCTAAAGACAAATGTTTCAAACAATATAGAATATAGATTAAAGAAAGAAGAAATTTAGAAATATTTGTGGATGCTAGTTGTATGAATGAATCGACTATTTTCAACACTATTATTTTACGGCGTTTATCAAACGCAGTAAGTAACCAAGTGTCCTAAACAGCAATGTCGGGTGACCTACGCCCCTCAGAAAACGACGCGAGTAGGTCAGATTGTATTTCTAACGATAGTACTGAATGCCAATGGCAACAGTTTTATTAGTATCACAGCCAAGCGTCTAGTTAGAACCGAGAGGTTAAAAAGATGTTAGATCATTGAGAAAGGAATAGTTCTAGTCTGAGAACAATAATAATATTTAGCTAGTTGGGGGATGACGAAGATATTTTGATGATGACAATCATATAAGCATGAAAACAGCCATTTTTGAAAATAGTTTTAAAAATCATCATTTCACAAAACCAGTAATTTAAAAAGTGTTGTATTTCCTGTATCGATTTCTTTCGGTCATTCATTCCGGAATCTTCCTTTCCAACTTTCAGTCTTCGGGGGCACGAAACCACGTAATGGTGTTAAAGAATTACTGAATTCCCTTAGGTGAAATTTGTATCGTTGAATCTTTGTTGTCGTGTGTTTAGTTGACGAATCAAGTTCAAGGAATTATATAAAATTCACATCAGTATTGTGTGGAAGGAATGAATTAGGTAAACTTACGTTGTTTCAAATATTGAAGAAACTAGAAATCGCAGAAACAAGTATTGCATAATTGATTTAGTAATTGATAATAGCTTTTTATCAATTTATTCTGTTTTCCAATAATCACATCATGTCAGTCTTTCAATCAATTCACTCGAAAATAGGTCTTGTCCGTGAAACCTAAGTTGATCCGCCGGTATGGTTGTAGCTGCAGTGTTTAACTGAAGCATAATTTGGCTTATGAATTAAGTTAACATATCCTGCTTACAATCAGTCAAATACACTGTTGACATGTTTATCTCGCTCTAAACTAGACTCTGAATCACTTAAACTATCATAATGTTCATTGTGTGCTGAAGATGCGGTATAATAATAATAATAATAATAATATTTATTCAGAATCGGTTTGATCACAGGTTGTGAGATCTTGGGTCCGCTGAGTGGTTATTTTCTGCCATTTCGGTTGGTCCGTCCTTGCCAGAGTCATCCAGGACAATCCGTTTGCCTCTACTTCTTTTGTTGTTTCTGGGATACTAAAACAAGCCGTAGATTACAAGGACGCAATCGGTAGAGCAGAAAATTGATAGAGTTTATCCGTGTAGTAAAGTGAAACAATCGATATTGAAATGTGTTGTTGCTTCTGTTATTCAAGATTGTTGATCGCCAATGAGAAAGCTGACTAGATTATTTTCCATGGTGCAGAATTCCAAACTAGTGAAACATTTAGTTTAGTATAGAATCTGGCCCGCAGTAGGATTGCGGTTACACATCTTTTCTGTCAAATATGACGATAAAGAAATGTTTGTAGGAGAACTATAAACGAAAAACTTGGAAACAACGGCATTAAGCAACTCAGCGATTTACATGCCTGTATTGGCCTGTACACTTCGGTATTTGTCCGTTTTCTTTTGTTGGTGTGTGTTATAAGGTTTCTGAGTAGGGCTGCATTTAGTTAGCAGATTGCAACAGTTGTATTCTTTAGTAGGGGAATAGGAGAAGGAATTAAAGTGAATCATTTATTAGGGTTGGATAACAAAAATACAAGAGATCACAGAATACCACTGGGCCTTCTGAGAAGAGAGCCATTGTGGATTCGGAGAGGAGTATTCCATTCGACAACTGCAACATAGAATTTTGTATCAGTAGACGTCTCATTCTCCGCATCTTATGCAGTACATTCAAATACTCATGTAGGTTGAAAATCAACGGTTATTGATTTTCTGCTAAGTGGCCATCATGAGTACATCTGTCAAAGTTTAATGCGCGCCCAAAGAAACATATGGGAAATCTTTTTTTATAGCAAAATATTCCAAAGAACTCAATGGAAGTATTGTCTTTTTCACGCATTTTTTCTTTCGTACACTTTGCAACATTCTATTTCCCGTACATGTTGTTTTCTACTTATTTGAAACTTTTGACAATACCGAAACTTTATATCAAAACACGTATGTATGTAGTTTTTGATGTATTGGAAAAGAATATTAAATATTGTCGGACAAATCTCATGTAGATTAAAGGTCTATTTATTATATTGCGAGCGCACAATTATATCGGTTGCTTGTACATTTTCATTCGAATTCCGCGCTCCTTCTAAATTCTACAGTACACCTCTGCCAACGATTCATCCGTCGACTATACTTCAAACGGTTTTTAGGTAAACGTCAAACACAAATATATTCTATAGTATGTAGGGCCTATCCGCAATCACCATTAAAATAATTTGCTGGCAGTTTCCCGTATTTAAGTAAAGCACAAAATAGCACGTTCTTGTTCTCCGACTGATCTTTCAGTTCTTTATCATAAATGTAAATGAAATGCTCTGTCGATGATGCCGAATGATTAAATGATTACAATTTTGCACACTGCGGTTTGATTGCACAATAGTGTGAAAGATAATACGCGAACTAATTCAAAAACAAACATGGCATAAAAGAAACCGTTTTTATGAATAATTCATTACATTCTTCTGACTTTCATTCAAAATGATGTGTTTGCATGCTGCAGTAATATTTTGTTTCCTTTATAAAGAGGGGGATTTTATGTTAATTTTATGTCCCTTTCTTCAATGAATGTTGGTTTCCTAGACTCTTTCTTCTACGTAATATAATAAACTATTTCCTTTTTGGTTGAATCACAAGAGATATTAGCTCATGCGGTGCTTCGTCTCTAAACTGCATGTTGAAACATTTGCCGCTATAGTTCTTACTTGTACTCACTGGTGGGAATGGACCGGCCCGTAGGCAAAATTTTTTCGACCCTACCGCGAAAGTCACAAAACTGACTGTACTTACTTTCGCTAGAAGATAAATCGATTACACAATTAGGAATAAGAATGTTTTTTAAGCTTATGTCGCAGGGAGATCCGTGCAATCTATTCTTGAAGTTCCATTACCTTCTTGTGATTTATCTTATTTCGGTCTGCTTCATTTGAGCTAACTAAATGTACCATAGTTTCGGCTGAACCTGAACAAATTTATAATGTAAATATTTAACATTGATTTTTTCACAAACTTTTGAATTTGAAATCTCAATACATAACAATGTAACAAAACGTAAAATTGGTGTTGGGGAACGGGCTGACACGTGAAATTCCAACCTCATTGTAAAATATATTGAAAATGCAAAAATTCATTAAAGCCTTAAGTAAATGTTTCTGCGCTCTTGTTGTCTCGATAGCTTTAAGTGAAAATAGTTGACTTGCCATTTCACTAATAACATTCCATATCATTAGAATTGCACAATTTTGTACTTATATAATCATCTTTCGATCTTTTATGACTTCCCACAAATGTTCGATGTTAAATGATGTGCTGTAATCGTGCATAAATTGATCTCTAAGTATAGGTAACGGTTAGAATGAGGGTAACTTTTTCATTGTTCCCATACATTTAAACCAATTGTATATGTTCAAACTGTAGAGTTTCTAGACCAAATGGCCGACGAAACAAGCGAAGAGCCAACAGTACCGTTAACATGGTCCACCCGATTTATGAACACAATACTCTGCAGGTTTGTTGGACCACTTTTTTGAAATATATTTTTGAATAACGTTTAAATATTGGAACTGTTCAATGTTCGGTACTATTAGAACACTATGGTTTCAAGATTACAATATTATTTTAAAATTTCCATTTGTAATCCAGTCTTGTTGGACATTCGAGATATAGTCAAATGATGTATCGAACCATTTTGTTCACTGGTTAGAAATATGACGAACCAAATCAGGAAGCCTTATCAGAGAATTTCCAGAAAACTAAAACAGCGCGTGCAACAGTCGTTATCAAACAAAATCTAATTTCAGGGGTGATTTGTCGCAAGAAAAGTTGGACGCACAACCAGTTTCAATAAGTGAATTGGTGAGTATCAGTATGAGAGAATTGGGGGTTTACCCCGATATTTTGACAAGTCTTAAAAGAAAAATGACAAAAACTAAGAGTACCACTCTAAAATAGGCTTTTTTTTTTGAACAAATTAATGAAAAAACTATGTCAATGATTCCAATCCCCACCGATTGACAAGTTCAGACCTGAAAGTTGTTAGGAACGACCGAAAATCAATATCACTTCAAAATAAAATGTTTCTCAATGCTGGTTATGCGAAAGGTTCCTCACCTAGTGATCTGTTACCAAGAGGCGCAATCTACATCTAATAATTACCCGAGTTAACTTACTATTAGTTTCTAATATGTTTTTGTAATATTGGTAACCATTTTTCTTAATGTTTTATTATTATTTTAATCACCTATGTTTTAGATCAGATATGCAACTTTCTTCGACAAGATATTACTTGTGTTGGGAATGATCATAGCTATTATATTAGGTGCAATACACCCATTACCTGTAATCGTCGAAGGTGTTATTGCAAATATATATTTAAAGGATCCAAATGTAGGTGGTTGAAACTAGTGTTTAGAAAATTTAAGAATACACAGAACTATCATAATCTACCGCTTCCAGAATTGGCTACTCTTTTATTGTCATTAGGTAAATGTTTCAAAATGATATAAGTACTCTTATGAAGTCAATAGAATCAATTGAAACTGTTTAACATTAGAAATCTCTATCTAAAGCTGATATTTCAGCATATTGGTAATGATAGTCTTCTTGATCAATCCCTGTTATGGTGTGAAATAGTAGCTGGTGTTGGAGTCATATCCGCTACGTTAGCATATTTACAGGTTCGTAATAAGTATAGCAAAAGCACGAAACATTAAAAAATAAAACTTAAATACTTTTGTGCTTCTTCTGAACAAAATGGAGCAACTGGATCTGTCTGTTTAATATCAACTACCACGTCTAAACCTAGTGGGCGAAACGTAGTAGTTTCAAATCACATAATTTTCCCATAACTTAGTAATATAGGTTTGATTTCATGTCCATATTTTATTTATATAAAAAAATATTTAAACTTTTCTAATTTAATTAGTTATTAACCTATTTCCAGTCTTATTTTCTAATGAGAGCATGTTCCAATATCGTGCGCACTATTAGGCGAGAGTTTGTTAAAGCTGTTTTACACCAAGAAGCCGAATGGTTTGATGGAACACAAGCAGGAGCAATAACCGCCAAACTTAACGAGTAAGTGTGCCTTCTTTCACTAACCTGCTACATAACATTAGCACTATCTTTTAAGACTAGTTACTTGTGACTAAAAGATTGAAACTCCATCATTGAAAACTATTTTCCTTTTGTTGAAATGATTATAGACTAGGAATATGTTGAGATTCTATTTTTGGGACTCAAAGTTAACTAGAGATGAGATTATTAGTTCGTTCTAATCTGGTTTGGATACATTCACTTTCAGCAATGTTGAGCGTATTCGTGATGGAATGGCCGACAAAGTTGGTCTTATTCTTCGCGGATTCAGCATGTTCACATCTTCTGCTGTATTTTCTTTTATTGTCAATTGGAGAGTTACATTAGTCTGTATTGGTATTGGACCTCTTGGGGCCATCACTATGAGCTTAATGGCAAGGGTGAGTTTTAGCGATATTTATAACACGAAACTACCACGTCTAGGGTGGCGAAACATAGTAGTTTCACACACTATAATTTCCCATAAATATAAATATACAATTTCTTTGTATTTATTATTCAAAACAGGTTAATATATTTATTTTTATTTTTATTGCTACCTGCAGTAGGATTGCAGTACCATTGTTACTCGCTGCATGGTTGCAGCAGAGTAAATGTTTCTAGAGTTCAGGAATATTGTTTCCATTGAGGTTATATTAGTTAGCAGATTGAAATTTTATGATGCTGAAAAATACTAATTGTATTGTTGGGTCACATTTTGAACATATTACTCTATAAGATTCTTTCATAAACCTAAACCATTAGCGTGATATGGTAACAAAACAATCTTAGAAGATTTCGAATCTATAGTAGTGAGCTATAATCTTCTAAGTATATTACTACTTGCAAGTTAGTGCACCTATTCAGCTTTCTGCCAAGCCGATGCGTGATCAAATGGAGGCCGGTAATGAGGCAGCAGCGGTAGCCGAAGAAGCAATCATGAATGTAAAAACTGTAGCTGCGTGTAATGGACAGAAGCATATGGTTGAGGTTAGATAAACATACTCGCTATAGAATATATAGTCTATACAAACGCTATACAAACAAATAGAATATATAATCAGCGGACTTATCTCTTGCATCACAGGATCGAATAAGTTATGATTAGAGCATAGATTTGCTTCAATTACTCTAATACATTTTCTGTTCGTACAATAACCCATTGCAAGCGATTAGTCCGTTGACTATCAAAACATTGTCAAATATTAAAAGTAGCCTAAGTTAAGAAATTTTGCAACATTTGGTTTGTCGGAAAAGACAATGTGGAAATGACTCAAGTTTACAAAGATCAATAAATAGTTTGAAGCGGATTATTTAACTGGGATAATACTCTTTGAGTTCAAAATAATTAAGTTACCTACCAAAATTTACAAGAGATACGTAACTTTTTGTTTCAAAAACGAGTTTCTTTCAGAAATACAAGAATATTTTTGATAAATGTAGAAAGATTGCTGTTCGGACGTGTCTAGTAAACGGATTTTGCGAGGGATTTCTAGTCTTTCAAATGTATTTATTCTTTACTGCTGGACTTGTGTAAGTTCGAGAAGAGAAACGTCGTATGTGCTCGTCAAACAAAGGAATGTTTCTGTTTTTAATATATCTGTTATTGATTTTCGGATACAGTCATATTCTTATTTTTCTTTGCTAAATTCCGCTTTGTATCATAAATTCTCTTTTAAGATATGGCATAATAGGCTTCTTTAATGGTGATACCACTGAGCCAGGTTCCGTCATAATGGCAGCAAATGCCATTTTAGTTGGTAGGGAATCTTTTTTGAAAGCCCAAAGTTTAAACAGTAAGAGTAGGCTATAATGTTTGCTTGTAAACGTGATACATTTGATCAGTTTCTAATAAGAAAGTCCAGTCACTGAAAACATGATGTAATCTGCCATTTGTTAAGATTATGCTCTTTCTTCTCGAACCTTCTGAAAATAGATTAGAGCTAAATAACTACGGTTTCAGGAGCGTATTTCCTATCGCAACTTGGCCCTCATATGATGGCTGTGCTTAAGGCAAGAGTGGCTGCAGCAGTTATATACAAAATCATAGATCGGGTAGGTAATAAACGTTTATTTATCAATAATTCACAAATCGTAGAAACCAAGTGATGTTTCGACGCTTAATGAAGGATTAGAGCTTACAAATTGTGAAGGGAGAATTAAATTCAGCAATGTTCATTTTAAGTATCCAACCAGGTAGGCGTACTTTTTTAAATGTAATGTTTTTACATGGGGGTCTTAACGTTTAGGGATGATACGGTTTGAGATCACACTTCAGATTTCTACGGACGAATCATTGGATGTGTTTTCAACTATGCGTTACAGAGTTGCCTGCAACATTTCCTTCGCACGTTAGAGAATATCTTAGGTTTCGGGTCTGATTCTTTTGAATCACACACCTCTTTGCCAATAATTAGTTATAGAACGTACATTAAAAACACTTAATTCTTTTTCTACTATTTCAGAGACACCCCCGTACTGAATGGTTGTTCTTGGACGGCTGAAGCTGGTGAGATGATCGCATTTGTAGGCCACAGTGGATGTGGAAAGAGTACCAGTGTAAGTAACTCGTTTCTTGATTATTTGATGAATTAGAAAACTGAGAAATTAAATGTTCCAGATTTGTTTGATAACAAGATTGTATGCACCAACATATGGAAACATTACAATAGATGAAGTTCCAATTGAACAACTGAACGTCAAAAGCTTGAGAAAGGTAATCTTTAAAAACAAACATTTACATAAATTGATTAATAGATGAATATATAAAACTGAAAGATTTTCTATTAATATAGTCTGATTCAAGAGGAATAACGGAGTGTTACTTGCGTATTTTCATGCATTTTTGCGTATATTTTGGTATTTCGAAAACTTTCAGAGTCATTTTCGGCGAAATTCTTTTTTAACACTCCATTATTACTCTCGAATCAGACAATATACACTTAGTTAGATTTTTTCTAACATAAAACAAGAATATATTGAATAACTTCGAAGCTAATCATATGCCAACATGTCGGATGGGTGATGCACCATTGTAGTTTAGGTGATCGGGATAGTTTCCCAAGAACCATGTCTATTCAATGGTACAATTAAAGAAAACATAGTTTTGGATCGTACTGTTACCGATGAAATGGTCGAAGAAGCTGCCAAGACAGCCAATGCACATGGATTTATTGAAAAACTGGAGAATGTAGGCCTTTCCGTTCATTTTGAAAATATTCTTCAATTTCAGGGTTACAATACTGTTTTGGGAGTGGGCGGAGTTTCACTTTCTGGAGGGCAAAAGCAGAGAATCGCGATTGCTAGGGCGATAGTGACGAAGCCGAAGATTCTAATCCTAGATGAAGCTACTTCAGCTTTGGATTCCGAGAGTGAAAGGATTGTTCAGGTAAAGTATGTGCATTCGATGAATCGATTGATACCAAAAAGATAGATATCAATATATAGTCTATAACAAAAAGAAGACTGAGTGCGTGGTGTTGTGAAAGGTTTGTAAAATCGCTCGTTCTGTGGCAAAATTAAACTGCCATTAAATGGTTAGATGCGCAATTTTTTGCTTGATGTCAGAAAAATATTATTTTACTAGTTTTATTTGGTATCATATCGAGAAAAAGACAAATACGCAATTGCGGAAGCCTATGTATACCACCGCGCTCTGCGGTCTTTTGTTTGTTATAGAATATATCTATTTTAAAACATTCAGTCGAAGATCATTGGAACTAACTTTTCTTTATATTGTTTTAATACCTTAATTTCGTGAATAACATTTCTCATTGTAGCTGGCCCTTAATCGAGCTTCCAAAGGTAGAACTACTATTATGATAGCCCATAGACTGAGTACTCTCCGGGATGTTCAACGAATTCATGTTATGGAGGGAGGAATTATTACTGAAATAGGTAATTATTCCTTTCAATAATTTATGTATAACGGGAGCAAAAAATTAGCACACGAAGCATTGAACAATAAAACAAATAGAACTTACGAAAAGAAATGAAACTTTTACTTTTAAGGAAATCATTTGGAGCTGTGCACTAAGGGCGGTCTTTACGCTTCACTGGCAAAAGCCCAACAAGTTGGAATAATGGAAAAGTCAATAAAACCAGAAATTTTTAGAAGAATTTCAGAGAGCTTAAGTCACAAGGATGAACAGTAAGTTATCGCTAGTTTTGTGATTACAATTTAATCCAAACTTGAAGGAACAACCAAATAGTTTCATTTTGAGCAACCGCACGTTGTCATAGTATTACGCAGTTTACGAAAGAATAATAAAATGTGAACTTTATTATTCTACAATGCAGAGCTGGTTACCGGGCCCGCTTGATCCGGCCTGAGACATCCTGAAATTTTGAAACTTATGCCGGGCCGGGCCGGGCCGGATAACCACCTCTGCTGTGATGCGAGCAATGGATTATTTTTAAGGTTTCACGATGAGCTCTCCTGCGAACCATTCATGAGATCTTCCATTCGAGCAAGTGGAAAACTACCAAATCCTATCCACAACGAAAAGAACGGTGACGAAAAAGGAGAAACTGAGGTCTGATTAAAATTCTAATCCATAGAAAGAAAATTATAATCAAATAAACTTTTTAATAGGGTGTATTTTTCAGGAGACCAATAAGGGAGGATTCTTTTCTAGCTGGACGTTCATTCGACTCTATTTCGCTACCGGAAAATGGACATGGCAAATGTGGGCTACAATAGTTTGTGTCATTTTGAGAACTGTAGATATGCCATCTTACTCATATTTGAGCATATTTCCCTATTTGGCGTTACAATCGACTGAGGTAGGTACATATTGCTAGTTTACTAGGGTGGTGCACTGGTTAGTCTGTTCTAGAGCCGGTTAGGTATTTTAATTTTGGCTCTATTAAGGTATTTTAAAAAACTTAACCCAAAAAGTCGATTGTATTATTATCTGACATGAATAGCTATTGATTACGGCATAGCAAAAAGTTGCGTGATAGGTGATTTCCGCGCCAACCAACATTTTCCGCGCCGGAGATCCCCC
>JAQGAV010001549.1:0-20244 GCA_034691345.1 Phasmarhabditis papillosa
TATATATATATATATATATATATATATAAGATGACAAAGAGATATAAAGTATTTATTATAAAGTGTAAACTAAAATTATCCATAGGGCGAGTCTTTCCTCTTCTTCATCCTGGGTCTTCTTTTCGGTACCAGTTCCATGCCGTTCACGGGTTGGGGTTCCTAACCTAGTATGTTCAGAAATAAGCGGGATTCCAATCGCTCTCCGTTTTCCCGCGCCCTGGGTTGGGGACCGCGCTGGAAGTTTACGGCTTGCCCCGAAGGAAAAAAGTTTGGGTTTTGAGTTTGATTAACTCTGGTTGGATGAGAGTACCCACGGCTATTCCGGGGTTGGTAGGGATTAATAGGAATTGGAGTACCACAGCCGCTTCGTGGTTGATGGAAACTAAATGGGTTAAAAGACCCACGAGCATTTCCACCTTGCTAATGGTGGACTGGAAGGTGGGGTTTGTTCAGCTTTTATTTCCTGGGTTCGTCGGCCAGGACCTCCTCTCATAACCCTTCTCTGGCCACGTGACACTTGGTACCGCCATTTACTGCTCCTTACTGATGACGCATGTGAATGACACATGCCAAGCCGTTCAGGCATTACATCGTATCACCATTAGGAGAAGATTGACCTTTCTAAACTATCATCTTACCTACTTAATCTCACTTTACCTTAGACTATGAAACTGAAGACGATATTCCTTTTAAATCTATGGATACAATTGCGTATTTCTTTGGGGTGGTGCAGGGAAAAACTGAACATTATATTGTTTCTTTCGGTTTGTATTTCACGCATCCGGATCCTGCTAATCTTCCTCTAGGGTTGCGGTAGCTTTTTCCTCTTAACTGTCCTTGTATCATATCAAGAGAGGGCAGTGGACTACACTAGAAACTGTAAAGTTATATACGTTCTTGGATTGTGAAAATGTAGTGTAGCTAAACTGTAACGTGTAAGATTCTATCTAATACTAAACTATATGCCGAGTTGAATACCGAGAAGAACTAACTAAGCGTAAGAATGCTTAAGTACTAAGAATATAAGAACAATTCAAGGTTTACTAAAGGTTTATTTAAAGATAATGTTTAAAGCTAAGTAATAACACTCCTTCTGCTTCATCTTCTTCAGAATCCGTTCCTTTTATATTGGTCCAGGTACCAGTTGCTGGCTGTGCTAGGCTTTTGGTCTCGCTTCTTGTTCAAGTGCCCGTGGCTGGTGTTCTATGCCACGGACACGTGACACCCCCAGGAGTTTATGCCGAAGGTCCCGTCTCGGTCTCTAACAAAAATGAAACCCCTTTTCTAAACTATTTATTTCGATCTTATTTTATACAATAATCACCTAACTTGTCTAACTAGGGAGGGGGAGGGGGGTTGGGGTTTCTAACCTAGTATGTTCAGAAATAAGGATGTATGTTGTATCTGTGGATCTTTTACTCCAAGTCCTTTTGCATTTGGCGGTGTATCTGGTTGGTATTATCTTTTTCTTCTTCTTAATATTATAATCTCTTTATACCTTACAATCGTTTTCGCATGGTCTATGAATCATGAAGACACAAATAAGTTTTCTTAAACGTCATTATTCGTCCAACGTTCCAGATTAAGGCTTTGGTTGTAGGACGGTTTGACAAATTTTGTCAATATCTGCTGCGGTTTGAACGATAAATGTGAATACCGTAGTATTATTGTTATAATGGCGATTGCAATTATAATATAGTAAGCATAAAAGTATTATATTATAGCAAGAGTTTATTATACAGATTCTACGAAATAACCTATTGTTACAACATTAGCCAAGTATAATAATAACATTCAGAGTAATCCACCAAGACGTAAAACTCAAATATAAGTTGAGCTTTAGAAAACTTAAAATTTTATTAAAATACTGCACAAATTATTTAAAACGTATTTATATTATTGTAAAATGTGCTGAGTGGCGCCAGCCGGCCACACAGAGAGAATAGTGAGTGGCAGTGTGTTATTGATTTATGAGGTAGCAGCCAATGGCCAAATATAAATAACATTGTCAACAAGTAAATAAGAATTGTGTAACATTGCAAACTAGTATGTGGGCCAGGCCGCAGTGCAAGATTGTTTTTGTTAGCAAAATTACCATCTCCATCATTCTCATAATGAAGCTATTGTGGCTGATTTTTTTGATAAAATATCCTCCAGCGTGGGGGTCGATAATTTGAATTGTATTAGAAGTTGCAAAATTGCCCTCCATTACCACGTAGGTAAAAGACAACCTCCAAAGTTTTCTCGGTCTCGCTTATTTCCTCGATCTTCGTTCTTCTTTCTTCTCTCCACGGACTCTTCTCTTAATTCCACGATTGCCGCGTGAATCATCCTGACCTCCTTGAAAATTACCACGGTTTCCACCGAAGTTTCCGCGCCCTCTTCCAAGATCACTGCGACCTCTTACGAAGCTTCCGCGACCTCTTGCGAAGCTACCGCGACTTCTTCCGGAGTCATGGTGGTTTTGATGTTCTTAATTCGACCTCTTTCTCCTCCGCGAAAGCAGGTTCTCCTAATGCCTCGATGGCGAACTGCTGTAAATATAAAAATATAACTTAACAGCTTCGTTGAAACACAGAAGTGATTTAAATTTTGCGAAATTAGGCAATTTTCAGGGTTTTTATAATGTATGTTGCATAAATAGGTTAAAAACACTAGATTACCTTGAGTTCTTCAATATTAAACTGAAGCGCCACAAATAAGTATCTGGAGAAGTTGAATCTTCTCAGCCTATGTGCCTTAAATTTTAATTTAGGTAAATAAAATCACTTAAATGAGTTTCAGTAGAAAACTCTTTTGGGAAATGTTTTATGCATGTTTTCCAATACTCTGTTATGTTCGAGACTAAGTATTTTTTAAATATTATAATCTCTTTATACTTTACAATTGTTCTCGCATGGTCTGTGAATCATGAAGACGCAAATAAGTTTTCTTAATAGTCATTATTCGTCCAACGTTCCAGATTAAGGCTTTGGTTGTAGGACGGTTTGACAAATTTTGCCAATATCTGCTGCGGTTTGAACGATAAATGTGATTAATAATGTGGTATTATAGTTATAATCAGGATTGCAATTATAATAATATAACCATATAAGTATTATACTACAGCAATATTATAATTCATATTCTACAACACGAACCTATTGTCACAACATTTGCCAAGTATAATAATAACATTCAGAGTAGAGTCACCACCAAGAAGGAAAACTCAAATCTAAGTTGAGTTTTAGAAAAGTTAAACTTTTATTAAAAGACACATATTATTTAAAAAGTATTTAAATTGTTGTAAAATTATGTTTTGAGTTACGCCAGCCGGACACACAGAGAGAATAGTGAGTGGCAGTATGTTATTGATTATTGCGATAGCAGCCATTCTGCCTACATATTGGCCAACAAAAACAGATTAGTGGCCGGTTGTTGACACCGCTCTCTGAGTGCGAAATCAGAGATTGAAAGATACGTTACGGTGGTACTTCACTTTGTGGAGCTGATTTGTACAATGTCAGCTTGAAGCTCCCAACCAATCGTGCATATACACCTCCTTTCCAAGGACTCAATGGAGGGATGTGCTGGAACCGTATGCGTTTTTCTAACTCAGCGTTTCAATTTTAGATCCCATAATCACTTGTAAGAACTTCCGGTAGTCTTCTTGTTCATGTTCGACGTATCTACGGCCCTTGGATCTGAATGAACTGGTTTGAGGAACATCAAATCTGACAGATTTGTATGAAGAAGTCGAACAATCATAATCATTTCCCGAAGCTTGGTTCACATTTTCAGCAAACAAGTCATTCAGAATTTGACCTCCAGCTTCAAATGACGGCTGGTTATCTTATGTTGGAAAGTTGGAGGCGCGAATTGGAGATTATTGTCTGATGATGGATGATCTCAAAGCAAGAAGATTCTGGTCTCTAGGTCAGATTACACATCTTGTGTTTAGTCCAGATGGAGCAGTTTGAGCAGCCTTCGTGAAGTTTCTGGAAAAACTTCTGTGGTAGAAAGGAGTGTATGCCGCTTTTGCTGTATGGAGATTCGAGAAGATGAAGACCCCCAGAATTCGATATCACGGGGGGCGGACATCGAAATCGAAGACTTCAACATTGAGGCCCAAGAACCTAAGGAAAGTTAAGTCGATTGCTGTTAGAGGAGCTGAAGTAATGAAGATGAGAAGGGGTCAACCTCCGAAGAATGCTGGGAAGCAATAATTTTAGCGGATGAAAAGATGTTTCCTTTGTTTTATTTTTATCGGGATTTATTTATTTGTTTGTTTTATTTTTATTCAAGGCAAGAAAAGATTAAATGATCCGTTACGGACAAAAAAGACCAGTGAGTATTTGCCGGTACTGTAGGTTTCGTTATGAAATCGCTTTACTGAGTATTTACCGTTTCGTGTCTTTTAGGACTTGCTTGTTTTGAGTTTAAAGTTATTTTTAAGAATGATATATTTGATTGTTAACGTTTTGCTTTTTGTTTTGTTTCTTACCTTCCATGCCAAGTCAACTTGTCGTTCAGATGTCGGATCCACCATATCAAATATCAATATCAAGCCAACTTCGATGCTCTCAATCTATGGCTCCTCAATCCGGAAGTTCAACTTCGTGGACTCAATCAATAATTGGAGAAGCTGAAAAGTTGAGTTGAAGAAGATAAAGCAGAGAATTAATCGTTGAGAAGAATTTTAGCTCTATGGTTCGGCTAGATAAGCTTGATCATAGGCATCTCTAGAATAACTAATCAATTCAAAGATGAGCCAAGCCAAGATAATATAATTTACCCAACGTATAGTCTGGATATGAACCTTGATAGCCCCACAGTAATCTGCTTCTTTGAGGAGGTTACCAGTGTTAGTTGCTTCTTTACTTTTGTTACTGTTTGGCAGTGAAGAGCTAGTGATAAGTCTAGTCAAGCCGTCGGGCCCCACCGCCATTCTTCCGTGCATTTGAAACAATTAAACGTTGGCTGCAAATTTCATGTTATATTGTCAGATATATCATAAAATATTTCCAGCACAACATTTGCTTTGAATATTAATTATTTGGTAAATTTTCTTTGAATATTAAGTATATGATTGGTTTATAACGAAGATTTCTGTACAACAAACATTCTTAACACCATATCCACGAACAATACGACAGAGCTCCCTACCCTTCCCCGGAGAAGGCAAGTTCCCCGCCGGTTTATTTTGGGCGCCCTTGCCTTCCATGACCCTGGCAGGTAAGGGTAGAGAGCAAATCGAATTGTTCGGGGATTCGGCCACATAAGACGCTACGAGTTTTCTTAAAACTTGCCGCGTAATTTCCCCCACATTAATTGTAAGGTCAAGTCAAAAAAGTTGACAAGACGTTCCGCATATTAAACAACATCAGCATCCTGTAGAGCATTCTACTAAAAATAAGTAATTTAAATAGCAGTAAGCCAAACTTTTCGAAGCACAGAAATATACAACTTTTGTCGTTTTGGTTTGAATTACAAAATATTATTCTATTCAAAAAATCAGAAACATAGAAACTATTGCCGCGCTCACCCTTTCCGATGTCTCAGTATCTAGTTACATACTCGACATTTCTTTCCCTACAAACTAACATACCCTGATCCGCGGAGAACAGTCCATCTATCCCGACAGACCTTATTCATCCTCACTTAGTGTATTTACTCTTCTTCAGAAAGAAACTAATCAATAGAATGCAAGCAAAGACCTATAACATCGTTTATTGCCTTCTGATACTCAACTGTTTGACAGTGTTTGGTGAAAAGGAATACGGTTTTAAAGGTCGGTTTTGTATTTGAAATTACGGTAGAAAAGTTGGATTGATTAAGAGTTGGTTAGTTGATTTGACTTGGTGGATCGTTGATTAAGTGTTGATAATAAATGCCAAATAATTATCCGTGTTTATCATTGATTTTCATGTACTGTTACCACTACAAACATAAGCACGCCCAGAATTATAACTGATGCAGCGTCAACAAATACTGAAAAGGCCTCACCCTCTACTGCCAAGACCACGTCCATCCAAACCACCCAGGTTGTGAAAGTCACGATGCAGACAACTAGTGAGTTACCGGAAACTAATTATATGTATCATTCAAAACAACAATTTTTCGAACAAATTCTTCCAATGCAAACATTTGAACCATTTGAAGATGAATTTGGGAACATTCTAGAATATATTCTGATATGAATAGTACATATAAAGTAGATACTTACTTGGTTACGTAATGATTAACATCAACTTATATTCTACCTAAAGGGACATATAAGGACTATTTTGAACTTAGTCTCAGATTGTAGAGAATTTTTTTCTGCTCTATTGTTTGAAAAAAGTTCATTCACAGGTTAACAAGTTTTAATTAAATAAATATCCCATTTTGCATTGCAAAATGTTTTTCTCTATTACATTATATTGGCTAAATAGGTCTCTGTATGCCCCTTTTATGAATAAGTTATTTTCAGATACTACTACCATTCCTCTAAACAGAAGATACTGTGTAACAGGTCAGTTTAGTAATTTAGTTAGCTGTAATACAAGCCGCGTTTAAGACTAACGACGCTATGACTTATAATAGACCCTCAAATATGTTCATTTACAGTTTTAACTTCGTTCTTTGAGCCATTCGACATTGAAGCCGATTACAAACCAATTGATATTGATCGTGAAGAGAAGAAATGTAGCGTGTATGTATGCCAACTGGATAGAAATATAAATAATCTTAATTTAGCGAATATGTTTTCCACAAGAATGGTACCTTTTCTGATTATAAACATTTCTTCTCATCTATTCATCAATAACTCCCCAAAGTGAGTTCAGAAGGCTAAGAATGTCAAAAATTCTTTAATTGTCAGATTAAAAGATTTCAGGAACTTTACTTGTTATTGGGTAAACCGCTTCAATAAAAACCTAGAGAATCACTAGTTTTGAATTTTCGCTTTGTTTCCGGATTACTGAAACTGTATTTTAGAACATTACCTATGTTGGCGACGACAAGACCCAATGGTGCTCGTTTGACTCATATGAACACTATAAAACTAAAGAGCTCCTAGAGAGGATATACTGCGTATGCGAAGGTTCTATGTGCAATGGAATGGGGTCGCCAATTCACTACCAGTTACTAAAGATGGTGAAAGATATCACTGGAACCGAGATTCCTAAACCACTTCCCGGTAAGATATTGAAACACAAGAAAAGCATACTGCATATGAAACAACGCTGGGCTAAAAGGGGTTTGTCGCCCCTTTGCTATGGTTGATAGTTAATGCCAAATCATTTTTCATCTTAGGTAATTTTGAGATATTTTCAGGTTTCGTTCCCACCAAAACTGTAACCCCGAAACATTGTTTTGCAGGTTGGTTAAGCTTATTTTAGTTTACGGTATTAAATGGAAGGTTTGAGCCAATGCGGCTATACAAGTTTAAATTAACCTTAAATATTTTCATTCTAGTTTTCCCTATCGGCGAATCATCCCTTTCAACTACAATACATCACTGGAATATTTCAATTCCATATCAACAATTGACTATTGATGAAAAGGCAAAATGTAACATGTAAGTACACCAACTACATATATTTATAAATATTTTTATTTTAGTCGATACAGTTTCTTCAAAGATGGCGAATTTTCCAGCTATGTACATGAAGTCAGCCAGCGCTCTCAATCCGATGATGCTAAAGTAGGTTAAAAAGGCAGAAAGGTGGAAGATTAAAGAAGTCAAGGATTTTAAAGAGAATTTAATGGATTCTTTGTGAGATAACTGGAATTACATTCTTTTTCTTCCAACTAACAAGGGAAAGGCCTAGACAGTGTCCGGTTTTCACAATCGACCAACGTAGATCGATAGGGGTCAGTATAAGAAGGTTGTTGTAATTTATTGCAGCTGCTGCAATTACAATACAAACAACCATATTTACTACTTTTTGAGATTTTAAAAAGACACAATTCGAACTATAGTGCTTTTGTTTGTTACTCTAAGCGCTTGCCCCTGCCCTCCCCATACCATCTCTCTTTCTCTTCTGAGTATAAACTACGTACCTAAATTTTAGGGCCGCATTTCGCTCCTTAGCAGCCGGACATTTTGAAAAACTTTCCTATACTAGCCCCTATCGATCTACTTTGGTCGATATTGAAAACGGGACACTGTCTAGGTCATTCCGTTGTAAGTACAGCTAAATAATGTAGTAACTAATTATAAAAATACTTGATCCTAAAAAAACTGTATTTTAGAGCATTATCTATGTTGGCGACGATAAGTCCCAATGGTGCTCGGATGAACCATATGAAACGTTCCCTGGATTGCTCCTACCGTCGATATATTGCGTATGCGAAGGTTCTCTATGTAATGGTTTCGGATCACCAATTCACTACCAGTTGCTAAAGATGGTGAAAAATATCACTGGATCCGATTTTCCTAAACCACTTCCCGGTAAGATATGAAAATTAAAGATAAACAAAGGTATTTATAAATATTTACTGAACATACTGAACCCTTGCCAAAGTAGGAATACATAGATCAGTCAAATATGGTCGTTCTGTCGGAATGTGGATGGGTGACCGCTTTTCCAGTATGATAATGAATGCAAAATAATCATTATTAAGCGTCACTATAATATAATATGCTGCCAAAAAGTCATTACACTATATATTATATATCAGGTTTTGTTCACCCGACAACCATTACCAAAGTCACGCCCACTACCAAAGCGACGCCCAGCAAGCAAACGAATGCCACCAAAGCAACATGATGACATTCTCATGATAATTGCCCTGTATTGAAAATAATAATGATTGAATATGCATATTAAATGATTAATAAATAATTGTCCAAATACTGGGTATTCAAACCCACTAAACCATGGTGCTCCCGTTCTCTTTAATATAATATTCTCTCGTTATATCCCAATACATCGTGAAATGTATTGAGCTCGTTGATTACCAGAGATTGGGGTGCTGTTTCTGTTGTTAGATCTATTTAAAGGTATAACAGCATCAGGGTTGCGAATTTCACGACCCCGGCCGGCCCCAAAATTTGGATACAGGGTCGATAGTAGAGATGGGCGTTTTAGCCCGTTTGCAAAACGGGCTGAAACGGATTGGCATCAATATCTAACGGGAAAGATGTCTATTTGAGCTCATTTTTTGGCACAACGTAGCAATAGTACATATATTGGATAATCTAAAATTTGTCCTGATTGGTTCCCTACAACCTCTGTTATTTTTTAAATTTATCTCTTTCTAAACCATTTCAGGCGGTTTTGCAAACGTTTTTGGGGAAAAGTCTTTTACGATCTATAATCGGTCTTATCAATTGCCGATCTTTGTAGACTTGATATTTTACTATTATTCACTCTAAATAATAGAAATTCATTCATTTCGTACTCTGTATTTTCTTTCATATATTTATATGCAGGGTACCGTAGCTTACCGTAAATCTTGGTGAACGTCGGTGCTTATTTATAATAGGTTTTTTTCTGGGTTTGAGGACTTTGTGAGTTTATTACAATAGAATTGAATAGAATATGTTTATTTTAGCATACAACAAGCACAAGACATCAGTAGAAAACATTTAAAAAGTTTCAGTTGATTGATTTTCTTATTAGTTGCTTGCATAGGAATTGTAGGAGCAATAGCAAAATCACCGTTTTGAAAATTATTTGAAAATAATTTAAATACTTTACTAATCAACATATCTTGTCTTTGAAACTGCAAAATGTGTTCCAGCTTCCTTTAATCCACAGATATGCTCAGCTTGACAAATATAAAGAAATTTTCAAGAAGTAAATAATAGTTGTGTAATATTGCAAACTAGCCGGTGGGCCAGGCCGCAGTGCAAGTTTGTTTTTGTTAGCAAAATTACCGTCTCCATTATTCTAATAATGAAGGTATTGTGGCTGATTTTGTTCATAAAATATCGTCCAGCGTGGGGTCCATAATTTGAATTGTAGAAGTTGCGAAATTGCCCTCGATTACCACGTGGGTAAAAGACGACCACCAAAGTTTTCTCGGTCTCGCTTATTTCTTCGATCTCGGAAAGGATTTGGAATTTTGAGATCTGGGTAAGTAAGATCACCAAAATTTGATTCTAGAGTAAATGACAGGACATGCCTTGTAGCAAAATCACTTAAATGAGTTTCAGTAGAAAACTCTTTTAGAAAGTGCTTCTTACACGTTTTCCAATACTCTTGTATGTCTAAGACTAAGTATTTTCGTAATATTATAATCTCTTTATACCTTACAATCGTTCTCGCATGGTCCATAAATTATGAAGACGCAAATAAGTTTTCTTAATAGTCATTATTCGTCCAACGTTCCAGATTAAGGCTTTGGTGGTAAGAGGGCTTGACAAATGTTGTCAATATCGGCTGCGGTTCGAACGATAAATGTGATTAATAATGTGGTATTATGGTTATAATGAAGATTACTATTATAATATAGTTAGCAAACAGCATTATATTATTACAATAGTATAGTTCATATTCTACAAACATAACCTATTGTTACAACCATAGCCAAGTATAATAATAAGATTCAGAGTAATCCATCAAGAAGGAAAACTCAAATATAAGTAGAGTTTTATAAAATTAAAGTTTTATTAAAAGAATATACACATTATTTAAAAAGTATTTAAATTGTTGTAAAATGTGTTTTGAGTGGCGCCAACCGGCCACCAATGAGAATAGTAAGTGGCAGTGTGTTATTGATTATTGTGATAGCAGCCACTATGCATATTGGGAGAGATTAGAATAGAGTAGAATAGAATATTTATTGTCCGAACGCTAGCTCATTTGTATCACTTTTGTTGATATTTTACTTCGTAGTGTTATGGACGAACTTGAGCCGTTGTTCAGCCATAACAGACCTCCAATTAAAAAACAAATATCTTCCCTGAAGATTTCTCTTGTTGCCATCATATCCTGTTCTTTTTCGTCCAGTCTTTTCAAATCATAAGTGCGTGGGTGTTTTAGAAGCTTAATACCACTGTCAAGAAGTGAATTGTGCCACTGTCCACTGTCGAAATTACAATCTCCATCATTCTCATAATGAAGCTATTGTGGCTGAGTTTGGTGATAAAAGATCCTCCATCGTGGGTTTCATAATTTGCATAGTAGTAGAAGTTGCGAAAATGCGCTCGGCTTCAAAATAATATCCTAAATAAATATCTTCAAAAACAGTAATGGTTTGAAATTGTTCTTTCTAAATAATTCCTCTTCTTCAAGAAGAATCACCATATTGCTATTGCAATAATGAAATTGCCGACGTCAAGATCAATCATTTATCTAAATTGTTAAAATGTGATTAAAGAAAATATTGATATTGTTTTGTTAACAATGTCTATTAAAATTTCAAATAAACTGGGATTACTGTCCACTTTGGTCCCAAAAGTTTCAATCCCCGGACGAGGTCATGGTGGTGCAAAATGCGCTGTGCTGGGTTGTGGATTGAAGTAGGCTGGTCTTCTAGGCAGGGGTCTTTTTCGATCGATCACGGGATTTCTGCTATGCTGGTTGGAACATCTTTTTTCCTGGTGGGAGTTTCTTTTCTCTGGTTCGAAAAGTGGTCGACCAGCATGCCCTCAGGCTTTATATATTCTTGTTTCGGTCTCTTGTTGACGCTTCAAATCGATCTTCATGTTTTCGATTTTTTCTTCGTAATTTCTTTTTTCATCAGCTAGTTCAGTTCTCCACTATGTCCCTCTCCTTTAGCTTCTTTAATTCGGCTTGGGCTTCTTCGAAAATGTAGTCTTCTTCCTCAATTGAGTAAATTCGGACGACTTTGCGACCAGGTGCCACGGACCCCAGTTTTGCGACCGCTGATCGCGTATTTATTGTGCAGCGGAAGCTCGCCTACACAAACATATAACACGTATCCGTGATTACCTAAGAGATTTTTTTTCTTATAGTAACTCTGTGGTCTATTTTTATGTTAACTCTTTTTACTTTCTAAGTTTCTTCAGTCAATCGATAATTTGAGATGGCACACTAGTTTTGTATCTTTGAGCTACTTTACATGCCTAATTGTAATGTTGAGACTGATTACTCATTTATTTAACCTCATGCACCTCTCCATAGACAACGTTCTTTAATTCTATTTTATTTGCGGTAAGTTTGATCAATGAATTGTATGTATCAGTGTCAGGAATTGAGCTGGTTTTGTCATATTTATCGAGGAATGCCTTATCATAATCCACAATTTCAAAAGTGTAGCGTAGATACCTTGAGAAGTTGAACAAACTTGGTAATATCCATTTTTGATTTCTTGACCGTGTCCTGGTATGGGAGTGTGCTTGTTGTTTACGCATTTTGTTGTCACATCGAATGCCAATAGGACCTTTCCCCTTTCCTCTGGTTACCCTTGTTCCTTAACTGTCCATTTGAGCTTTAGTCTTAAACATAGGGATGTATTGACCTTTGTCCAGAGTGAAGGGCTTCCATACTGCGGTCATATTCATCACGTTTTGACAGGAACCTTGGCCAAATATGCAAGTGGACGTGTCCACATCAGGTATCTTTATTATCCCCTTTCTCACTTCTGTGGTCACAAATCTTGCTTATTCTCTACAGAGAGTAGTTACTTCTTTGTAGCATAGTATAATCTATATATACCTTAAAACCATAAAGGTATTATATTATAGCAAGAGTTCATTATACAGATTCTACAAAACGAACCTATAGTTACAAAATTAGCCAAGTATAATAATAACATTGAGAGTATACCATCAAGAAGGAAAACTCAAATATAAGTTGAGCTTTAGGAAACTTAAAGTTTTATTAAAAAACTGTACATATTATTTAAAAAGTTTTTAAATTGTTGTATAATGTGTGTTGAATGGCGCCAGCCGGCCACACAGAGAGAATAGTGAGAGGCAGTGTGTTATTGATTATTGCGATAGCAGCATTGGTCACAAAAACAGTTTAACTAATTTATATTCGAAAAAAGAACAAAGTTACATATATATATATATTTGGACAATTTGGTGGAAGGAGTAGGCTTTACAGGGGCCATTTTAGATGGCTTAGTTATTTTTCCTGATTTAACAGTCTAGGTAGTAGGAGGAATAATGGGAGAAATAGCGGTGGAAACGGGAAGAGTAGTTGAATTAGGAGTAGTTAGAATAGGCGTTTCGGTAGGTGGAACGGACGAGGGATCAGTGATGATTTCGTTCCATTCGAGTTCGAGTTCGTAAAATATGTCATACATGAATAGCTGAAAAGTGTAGGTTTTAGATCAGTATAAGTGGCAAAAAAGATGTCTTATAACTGGTAAAGGATCAGGATTAGGCAAAGAAAGTAAGGATCGAACACAAAATTGTCGAGGAGCTGTTCGGAACACATATTTAAGAGAAATTCCATGAGAACAATATGTAAAATACGCCATTCACAGTGGGAAATGAAGCGAGATCTACATAAAATATCCTAGTAAGGCTGACCATACGATTGAAGTCGCATATACTGGAACAACAAAGATTATGGTTTCCCATAGAAAAAATCAAAGCTGTAGTGAGTGAAAAGTGTGTCAACTGTCTCACCGAGATTGAGTTGACTGGAGCATTTCGAATGGCGGTTGTAATCTCTGTGGGAGTGCTGGCAGGGCAGTTTGCGTTGACGTGTATGAAGTTTTCTTCGTGAATAAACCAAAATAATAAACCAAAGTAAAAGTAATAACGAACACGTAGTCAACAAATAATGAAGTAAGGAAAACAAATGATACGAGAGTGCTGTAAAGTAGTATGAAAATAAATAACAGAAAGTTAGAATTGTAGCGGTGTATAGGCTAGATGATGGCTAAATTGCTGAACCAAAGCCAACAAGAACTCTCTGAATTGATTACGGACATAATGGATTGAAAAGGAGCAGGAAGTATGGGAAACTGATTAACAGTAAAATAATAATGACGTTCATTATACAGATTCTACAAAAATAACCTATAGTTACAACATTAGCCAAGTATAATAATAAGATTCAGAGTAATAAGATCAAGAAGGAAAACTCAAATATAAGTTGAGCTTTAGAAAACTTAAAAGTTTTGTTAAAAAAACTGTACGTATTATTTAGATATTTTTGTTGACCAATGTATAGGTATAATCGCTGCTATCGCAATAATCAATAACACACTGCCACTTACTATTCTCTCTGTGTGGCCGGCTGGCGCCACTCAACATATTTTACAATAATTTAAATACTTTTTAAACAATATGTATATTCTTTTAATAAAACTTTAATTTTATAAAACTCTACTTATATTTGAGTTTTCCTTCTTGATGGTGAATTCAGAGTAGAATCTTATTATTATACTTGGCTAATATTGTAACAATAGGTTATTTTTGTAGAATCTGTATAATGAACTATTGCTATAATATAATACTTTTATGCTTACTATGTATATTAAAATTACTATCTTCATTATAACAATAATACCACGGTAATAATCACATTTATCGTTCGAACCGCAGCTGATATTGACAAAATTTGCCAAGCCGTAATACAACCAAAGCCTTAATCTGGAACGTTGGACGAATAATGACTATTAAGAAAACTTATTTGCGTCTTCATAATTTATGGACCATGCGAGAACGATTGTAAGGTATAAAGAGATTATAATATTAAGAAAATACTTAGTCTTAGACATACAAGAGTATTGGAAAACGTGTAAGAAACACTTTCTAAAAGAGTTTTCTACTGAAACTCATTTCAGTGATTTTGCTGCAAGGCATGTCCTGTCATTTGCTGTCCTGATTCCCTTCAATATGCGAAATTAAAGAAACACTTCCACAAATTGGCTAAACCAATCCCCGACCCGGAAGACGCTGCGTGACGCTCGAATAAAGAAATCCGAAAACTTCAATATACATGAGAATACAATCGTAGTTATGGATAACGACGGTCACGACGCTCCTCTCTACAGAGGTCCCCAGAATCCCGATAATGATATTCTAGCTTTAATGCTCAAATCTGGCCATCATGAAGTAAGTTTTAGAACCCAATTCTCGATTATAAGGTATTGTTTTTAGCACATCAGGATTCTACATGCTTACATGCAGGTCCGTTTTTACTGTGTTCAATGTAATGTCAGGGGCAAAACCATTTTGACACATTACAAGTAAGTGGTTCAAATAAATTATAGAGTAACACCGCTTGTCAGGTGCTCTATGCTTTGTAGAAGATGTCTTACAGCTGACTGTCCGTCAAAGAGTCCCGAATCCTCAGACGAAGGTTGCACTGAGTCGTGCGAAGACTGTGGTGTTTTCTTTAAAAACAGAGACTGTATGAGGCCTCACAAGCAAGCGGCCGCTAATCCAATAGACAACGCTCGTACTAAAAGTTGATTTCAGGCCCGAAAGGAGGTAAATATATAAATTAGCATTTAAAATACCAAGGGTAAGGCAAGTAATCGAGTCGGAACTCTGGATTCGTAACGCGGAGTGTGTATTGCCTTAACGGTATGTCATCATTATCGTTTCTATTATAACGATTTAAAATGTTATTTTCAAATGTTATAAGTAATTACCTTTTCCGTTTTAGGGTGTTTGACCCCCTGCCCCCCCCCTGAATTAACTTATGAACCGTTTGGTTTAGTCTTTCCTATTAGCGGGTCAAAAAAGTCCAGCTTGGTGCCGGAAACCGCGCTCACGTACCAGTTCTTAGAAGAGCTAGATGGCCATTGGAATCTCTTAGATTTCTTATAATCTAAGTAAGTTTTATCTTCTTTATTTATTTGTTTCTATATTTTTTTCTTCAGGCACCGTTGTCCTCTCAGATTGCCTCATCTGCCCCATGGTAGCGGTTGGCCGCCAACATTTTCCTCTCCAGAGTCTGGTGTTAGAAAATAGTGTAACCCAAAAGCTACTATTCGATCATTAATTACATCTCTATGTGTACAAAAGTGTATACTATTGGTGTAATCCTAGGAGGCATAATATAATTTAGATTACAGCCTAGTGCACCACCACCGGGTATTGTAAATAGCCATAAATCAAAATTGAGCCGCTGTTTAAAAGGCGAGCAAGAAGAAGGATACGGAGAAAAGAAGACGCGGGCCCAGTGTCTGATTACTGTAGATTATCCATTGTTATATATATATACATAAACAGAATCAGCGAAGATAGATCATTCGGGACTATATGAGGTACCGAATAACTCTGTTTGATCCGAATAATATATATATATAAATTTACCTGCGAACTACCATATTAGTAGGTAGATATGCATAATGAAATCTTTGACATTATTAGGTGATGATCTTAATTCGACCTCTTTCTCCTCCGCGAAAGCAATTTCTCCTAATGTCTCGATGGAGAACTGATGTAAATATAAAAATATAACTTAACAGGTTCGTTGAAACACAGAAGTGATTTAAATTTTGTGAAATTAGGCAATCTTCAGTTTGTTTTCTTTTATTTTAAAAAAAGTATATTACATAAATAGGATAAAAACACTATATTACCTTTAGCTCTTCAATATTAAACTGAAGCGCCACACATAAATATCTGGAGAAGTCGAATCTCCATAATTTATGCGCCCTAAATTCGGCGCGAATGCTACGCATGCACTCATCAAAGAGGGGGCCGAAACACCATCGGTCCCCCCACTTCCAGACCCTCGAGCAGCAAGTTGGGGTCGAGCTTGTGGTGAATCACTAAAATCATTTCATGTAAATAGATTTGGAGTAACTTTAATAGTTTCTTTCTAGATTATTTAACAATTCCATAAAGTTTATATCCTAAAGCATTTTATCTCAATAAAATATGATTAGACTCACCACCACCGACCCTAAACGACGGGTAAACAAGGGTTAAATACATCTCAAAACATTCGCGACTAATGTCTTAGAGGATCACTTCTGGTGTTCGCCCCTCTTCGAGACTATCATTAAAGAGCCCCATGAAGAAGGGGGAGGAAATTATCAGAATCTGAAATGACAAAAATATATCCAGGATATGCGCTTTCTTGTTATTTTGTTGTAGTGAAAGTTTATTTGCACCTGCGACAATACATAATACCGCACACCATCAATAACTAAAACCTTGTCATGGTAAACCGTACTATCGGTGAAATCCAGAATTACATCGCCGGCAACGAGTTGTTTTTTATGTAGCTCCTCTGACTTCTTTTCATCGGCTTGAGCGTCCTCGAAGATGGAGTCTTCTTCGTCAACGATGCTCTTTTGAGTGCCATGGGCCTCTTTGGATGCAAAGTTAGCTGCTTCTTTGAAAGTTGAGAGCACAGATATTTTCCGTGACACTGCGGAGGCTTGCCTCCACAAACATAAAAACGTTTAAGTTTTCAAACTTTAATTGTCTGACTCTTGTAGGCTTAAGAAAATGAAACGCAAATATATGTTGCGCTATAGTAAGTAAAAGTGTAATTATGTCAAATATTGAAAGTTTGAAAGTTTTCTAGACAAGAATATATGATTAATAATTGAAGTATTAGCTTTGGAAAATTATACTGCGATCTATTTTGATGTATAATTGTACTTTCGGAAAATAAAATATTATTATTATTTGATATGTACGGATTGACTTAGACTAGTTTATAGATATTTATAAAATGACAATGCGCACCAGCTAGGTAGACAGCATACCGCACAAGTGACTACGACACAATCAATAAATGCGGGTGGCCGACCTCACATAGTGTAAACTATAAAGATGAAAGGGCATGGCTGGACAAAACCGGCCGGACCGCCCTAGTCGTTTACACAGTTTTTAGTGGGTAGTGTTCGAAAGAGTTAGTTTTTACTGCTATACGTTCAGATTCACAATGAAAAGTATAAGAATCGTTATCATTTTTCTTTATTAATTTCATTATGTGGCACTTCAGTTTACCGCTGTAAAATAGCAACAATTAAAAGATGGAAATATAAATAGTCTATTTCAAGACCTAGTTATCCAGCGGGATATTACGAGCGGGGCCCAGTGTTATAAAAATGAATGCAAAGTCGGATGAGGTGGTGCGTTTTCTCCAAAATTACATTCATTTTTTATAACGAGGACGGCCACTCGTGATACCGCGCTGGAAACCTAGTTCTTGAGATAGACTATACGTAACGCACATACACTAAAAAAAGTAAATACTACAAATGTGATAAAACGCAGGTAAATCGCATGGCAATAACATATGGCTCCGCAACTGGCTTTGGATTAATGATATCCCGTCAATCCATTAACCCAGCGGGAGGCTTCGAAATTCGAATTGTCTTTGAATAATCCGAAAATAGATAAATAATAGTTAAATCTCAGGCTTCTTCTCAGATGTAGGTATAAATGGATGGTTTAAATAGGTTCTTCATCATTGGTTTATTATGGAGCAACCGATGATGGTGGCTTTGTAGTGTTCCTAGTGTCTCCTATATTTATAAGACGGGAAGTCAGTGACCTCGAATAATGCAAACAATCAATATTACACATGTAACAACTGATATGAAGCACGAAGCCTGTGTTTTACTAGAGCGTATAATATTAGCAAAATATAGATTGTTGTGATAGCAGTTTGAGTTTTCTCCCCGACGCTTGTACCCGTACGTAGGAGTACCCGCGGTGTAACGGTTTCTTTTCCGAAGCTCATGCCCCCAAACAATAAATAAGTATGTTAAGGGTTTATGTATATATAAAGGGATAATCTACAGTAATCAGACACTGTGCGGGCGTCTTCCCTTATCCGTCTCCTTCTTCTTGTTCGTTCCTTTTATACGACGGCTCTATTGTGATTTATGGCTTCTTACAATACCCGATGATGGCGCACTAGGATGTAATCTAAATGATATTAAGGCCCCTGGGATTACACTAATAGTATCCACTTGCGCAGCCATGGAGGTGTAATTAATGTGATCGTATGGTGGGCTTTTAAGTATAAACTATTTCCTAACAAGATAATAATTATAATTATATAATTATTATCATTATTATTATAATTATTATTATTGCCAGAATCGCAGATATTAGTCGGCAATACTTGAATTTGGTGTGCTACATCGTTGCTTGTCATCATGTTTGTCTGCAATAGAGGTAAGAGAGAAACCATACTTATAGTTAGTACTTAAGTGGTTTAAAAGTGCACACTCAGTCTTAAATTATATAACATAACGGGCAATACGGAAGTATTTTGAAAGCTATTTCAGAGTCTCCAGTTCCAAATAGTTTTGTGTTTTTAAGGGTTCTCTGTTCTAACAGTCCTAAATACCCTCAAAGGTGAATGAATTGGGAATTTGTGGCATATTTCAAGCCATATCGATATATAGAATCTTCAAAGGCCGGAAAAGACTGCAGACAGCTTCTTAATAACGAACCTTATTGACAGCTTAGTAACTACCCAATCGATTTCGAATTGAAATCTTTTATGTTACCGCCTAGAGGAGGCCGCTGTGAAACTTTAAATACCTGATCCCGCTTCAAATTCAACAAAAAAACCCACAACATATATTAAGGCTCTTTGAAATCATTATATTTATTATTACAAATACACCAGAAACTCATATCTATACATATAAAAGTACATTAATAATGAAAATATTCAAATTAATCTAAATAAAATAAAATATTTTAATTAAACTTTCGCAAAATGTCTGCTACTTCTTATACTAACCACTGAGACAATACTTATCACCAACAATTCCAATAAAATAGGGCAAATCGCTCTCAGATTCGGGAAATATAAAACTTTATAGGTGTTATTTGGCCAAAAATATATGTGAAAATCTTAAATTTACAAATTATAACGCCAATATATTTGACGCAATCTGGAAAATCAATAAATCAATAAATCGATAGCTAATTGAAAACCGTTTTGTAGGCGTAGTGAGATTCTATAAATGAGTTTCTTGTGCATCGGAACAGAGCACAATGCGGAGGGTTTCGGAGATACGACGATTGGAGTGACGACGAGCGGTGGAGCAACTTTCTCTAGAATACATAATGTTTATAAGAGTTCAATTTATCTGTATTTGATTTCGAGAGCAGTATCATGTGGCCGTAGTATAGAAACGACCGAGTGGGTGCCCGAGCATTTGATAATTGATGCCCGGGCAGGCTAAAAACTGCCCCGGCACGCATCCGGGCGTGCCCCGGTTTTTTTTGTCGTCGTCTGGTCAGTAGTCTTATTCAGAAAAGTAATGGTTCAAATTCCACTATAGCCTGAATCAGGAACTAGGCTTCTATCGTAGTATCCTAGAGAGAGGCAGTGTTAGATTAAAATGAATGTACTTTTGAAGAAAAGGTTCCCAATCCAACAATATTCTATGAATTAATATAAAACATCT
>JAQGAV010001550.1:0-20243 GCA_034691345.1 Phasmarhabditis papillosa
ATTAACTTAACGATGACCAACTGACTATGATTATTGACCAATGTAACTGACCAACTGAATAAGTACGGTTTTCCAAAAGATATAGTCTAATTCAAGAGTAATAATGGAGTGTTACTTGTAATATGCGTATCTTTCGGTAATTTGCGCTATTTTCGTTTTTCCAATACTTTCCGAGCCAATTTCAACGATATTTTAACACTGCGTTATTACTCTTCTCTATTACTATAGCCTAAGACAATTTTATGAATCAGCAGTCAGGGCAGGGAAAAGGTCGGCCCGTTTCTCAAATTTTCGGCCCCGACCCGGCCTGCCCTTGAAATTCGCAGCCATGTCAGCAGTTTCACCGACCAAATTTTACCGCAAACTTTTCCAAATAGAATAGAATCGTAGTTATTAAGAAATTCCAAGGTTAGAAGTTAATACCAAATACGATAATCATCTTAGAAAGATTTAAAAAATTTATCAACTGAAAATGTGAGAATTGTATGTCTTTATATACAGTGTTTCGTAGATGGCAATGAAAAAACTTGCAACCCGTACGGAAAATCGGGTTTGAACCGAATATAGTATAGTGCAAACTAACCTAGAAAAGTTGAATTTCACTTAAATTTTTTTATTTTAATGGTCCAATTTTGGATTTCATTGCTATGCTCAACAACGACTACTGTTGAAAATCGTTGAAACTTTTAGCAAAACTACTCTTCCAAAAAAGTAGTACACCTTCCTTCAAAGTGAACTAGAGGCTATATAAAGGGATAAAGCATTTAATTACATTAATATGTAAATATATAACTAAAATAGTTTAGGAAAAATATGTTTTTATAACATTTGAAATCTTTGTGGACGTATACATACGGCTTGTGATGGGGATGAGCGGCGAATTAACATCTCCTTGGGCAATAGGCGTTTATCCAGATTAGCAATACATATATATGTATGTAAATAAAAAAGATGTTGTATCGATTAAAATTTTATTAATATTAATATTAATAATATATAGTTTCTTGCAAAAAGAATATGGCTGCATATGGTTTATCTACATGTACGATACAGAAGCCGTGAGAGCTAGGTTTCCAGCGCATTGTACTGGACAAAGACGTCGTTAGATTAAATGAATGTACTTTGAAGGAAAAGTGTCCCATCCATCAATGTTTTCTTAACTATCTACTTATGAGCATTCTGAGCATTCTGCGCTGAAAACCTAGCCTTGTTTACGGTAGCATTCTAATACAGCAATAGTTGTGCTTATGATGGTTCTTATTAACTCAACGGAGTTAATGAAAACTTCAATTAATAAATGTTCTTTCATTTTAGTCCATAAAAATTTCTTAATTTTCCCGGGAAGCCCCATTTATTTATTATTTTCGCTCTTAGAAAAAGAATTATGCAATTTCCATTCAATAAATGTGGTGAATCAGCGAAAACAATGATGATTAAAGAAAAACCAATCACCCAATTGTAAACAACATTTATTATGAAAGATTTCAACTAAAACAATTTTCTAGCAGCAGTGCCGTGCGTTTTACAATCTATATCTCGCTATGAATTTGAAATCTTTCAAGCCTATACCAACTGTGCGCACTATCTTTCCGAAAGAGCAGCCCAGCTCTAGAATGCACCTCATCGATGAGAGTTTTTATCTGGGTGAAGAACTAAAAAAGAATGAAGCACAATTCTTATTTTACTTTTGCATGATTTATATCAAATAGTGTTGCACCTGATGATTTTCAAAAGCCAAAGCGCGAAAATAGACAGCGTTTTGACTTTCAAATGATATATTGTTTCTGAAACGTTTTGAAAAAGAAGAACTTAAATGGTCCAACCTGGTTTTGGGCACTTTTCCGGATTTGGCGGCATCCGAGCTGAGAAATCTTGTCCAGCTTCGAATTATAGCGGAGCAACAGCAACTAGTTAGGTGTTTAGGCATTATAATAACTTATAAACATTTCAAAACTTTAGTTATTGACTATATATGTTTGTGGACAGAATCACATCACTATGTTTATATTTATGTTTACCTTTTAGAAAGGTATCAGTACTAAGCAAGGAACTTCCGCTAATTTGTTATTTTGCCTAGTTAGCACTATTGAGTCATTGAAAACACCTAGGGGAATGCATAGTTTAATTTCTTTTTTTTAACCTACGTTTAAAATTAAATAAAATCTAAATTAAGATCATCTTGGAGTCAAAAAATTATCAGTTCAGATAGGAATAAAGAAGGAACTGACATACGTGCGGTGCTATACAGTGGCAGTAGTATAGAAACGCCAGGGTGGGTGCCCGGGTGTGCCTATACTACGGCCACTGGCAATACAAGAACTGTTTGGTGGAAATGTGGTACAGAAGAATCTATAATGAAATCAAAATAACTTGACCGGAACAGCATTTTTTCTTTAACGCTACATTTTAATTTTAAGCGTATAGATTTACAAATATATATACTTATCGTTAAGGTTGCACAAGTTATCATGTAATATACTTCCATGAAAGGAAGAATCTTCTGTAGCTCACGAAGAAGGGTCAGAAAATATTCAGAATATAAAAGGACGAAATTAGGATTTCAGCGACTCTGAACTGTTTGAAATGATTTAACCTTTATGACTTCTTCCCATATATGATTGATTAAACCAATTGGAAAGAGTAGTTAATCGTAACTGAAGCATTTCAAATTCGCAAGTTTTGTTACTTGGCTGTGTTTAAAAGAACACAGGTGAGGTAGATGTGGAAATTACGTGGGCCAACCCGGACCAGGGCCGAGTTTTGGGAGAAGTGGTTGCGGACCGGGCTGGGCTCAAAATTTTGAATCGGGCCGTTGGGCTATTCTCAGCCCTGAGGTAAGAGATCCTTTTGCAAAAATGACAATCGTATTTTTAGGTCTGTAGAACCTTGCTCAAACTCTTCTTTATATGGGTTACATCCACTATATTTTAAGAAATGAATAATACATCTCGTAATTGAACTTCTTCAATAATAAACTTTTACAAAACTTTTATAAAGTTTGAACTGAACGTTATTGAAACCTTGCACTTAAATTCTTACAAAAGACCATTTTCCATGAAATTATATACAAAACAAGCCCTTTTCATCTAGAAACATCTCGGCAAAGTCTGCCCCGGCGGGGTGAATCAGCCAAGTCTGTGAGATAAATAATGATCATTTATAATGTTTATACAATGGAATAATAATAAAGAAAGGCAAGATGAAGTTACTTAAAAAACTCTTAAAATCTTAGCTGAGCAAAAACCGAAAGCGATAACGAAGTTTAAAAAAATAGAAAAGAGTACAAAACATTTCTCTAGCGTAAAGTCTATCTGGGCTTTACAAATATCTGATCTAAATAGACTGCACGGTTACTTTTACTGGTTTGGCAGAAGTTATAATGGGTTATTAGAAAACTTGCTGCTGGTCTTTTACCACTACCGTAATATAATGACAGAATTGAGATTTTGCAGATAAAAACAATAAAAGTTACATTTGTTTAAATAAGACAACGAAATCCATAATTAAGGATGAAAAACTATTCAATATAAGGCAAACTTCAAAACCCCAACGTTAAATTTCTTTGAGGACAGTTTCGTTATAGTCGGAGGCCACAAAATTGAAGCCTACTTTTTAGGCGTGAATTATTCTGGTTTCCAGCGAAGCTTCTTGGCGAGCAGCGTTGTAAAATGCAGAGGATCCTTGGCAAATAACTTTCTGGAGACATAGTCTCAACTTAACTTGAAACCATATTGCATAAACATTATAAAGAGCGGGAAAAAAGAAAAAGAAAAAGACCACGGCGCAAACAAGAAGGGCGAACACGACGACAGAGAGGGCGCCGGGCAGATAGGACGCGTAGAATGCCGATAGACTGCGCGTAGACGGCAAGAGACGGCAGACAGATAAAGAAGTGTACCAATACGAAAACAATCCAGGGGGAGGGGGACAATCCTACAAACGGCAGCTAGCCAAGAATAGTAGAGAAGATGATGGAAACAATTAGAAAGTTGCCAGGGGGTTAGACCGGGCCCGGCCCGGACAACAAAAATGGGAGGAGCGGAAAACAGAATCGCCCATTTCAGAACTGCTGCAAAACAGAACTATTTAACATTATTGCATTGACAGAGTCTGTTTTATGTTTTCTTTAACTGAAAGCGAGAGAAAACCAGTATACCTATAAAGCTGATTTATTCCAAGCCGCAACAGGAGAACTCGTCTAGAAACATAGTTAACTATTAGAAAGTTGTTACGGAGTCAGACAAGAACCTGGCCGGTCAGCAAACAAACGGTGAAATTTGAAGTAGAGAAACCCTATTATCCTGGACATGTGGTATACTCCAGAGTATAAGCAGAGGAACTCATCGTAAAGAGAAGGTCCTAGATTATAGTTGAAGCGGGTTTGTGAGTTTGTTGGAATCACTGATGTGGTGGAATTTCTTAGGATTAATTCAAGAATGCTTTTTGTTTAGTGTAAACCATTTTTCCAGCTATTTGAATAATTATAATCATTGAGAAGTAGTTCTAAAATTATTATTATAGAGGGTTGTGTTTTCCTTTTCATGTATACAAATGGAGGTTAGAAAATCAGAATTTGTCACATTCCTCTCAAACCTACGGTCCGCGCGCCGTTGTATAATACTTACCTGTATCAAGAGATACGTTTTTGCGCAGTCGCCTGGAACTCAGCGGTGATGCTTTAAATGTTCCCAGAATATTGCGTTGGATACCGAACTCTTGCTGTGGACTATAAAACAAATGAAATACAACTAACAAATACTACAAAAAATACGCAACTACAATTTTATTATCAGTTTTATTTTGTAATACCGAAAGGGCAACTAACTCAGCAGACAGGGGGAAATAACTTATTGACTGGCGCTCAAATGTATAAATTCGCTCTACGGCGAAAAATAGTCCTTTAACAAAATTGACGGGCATTCTAATAATAGAACTTTGATGCTTAAGAGGGTGCTGTTTTTAAATACCTAATGTCTCACTGGGGCCGTTCTTCCAAAAAATTTTCTTCAACAAATTATTCGGTCACTTTTCGAAGACACATTTTACAACACCGCGTCTCGAATAAGAGAAGCGCGATACAGTCTGGGTTTCAAAACATTTGAGAACATTAGAGAAGATATTTGAGAACTCACTTTTCTTAAATCTTTTTTTAAGTTTCTTGTGTAAAATGTTCGAATATAAACTTCTTCTCAAAGCTACATATTGCTTAAAAATTCTTGAAAAACGCCCACTTTTGCAGCAAACCTACAATTTAAAAGTTCGTTGGTATCTTGGCGGATTCCCGGTATTTCGTTTGGTAGTAACTCTGCAGCTTGCAGATGGTTTACCTGGAACGCTGAGAGGTTCCAGAAAATAGGCAATTCTAGTTCTAATAACGAAACAGAAATGTTTCAGGGATGTATTTGACCGAAAAAGAGCTCAAATTGATAGTGTTTCTAGGATATATGATTGTCAGGTAACCTACAAACATAAGCTACATTAACAACAATCAGACAGATAGATCAAGGACGCTGAATCCGTAACTCTTCCCGGAACACTCACATCATGCCAAAGGCGATACCGAAATCCAAGCTTTTTTCCTGGCTACCTTAGTATTTGTGTGATGTTAAATAGAAATGATTGTACTTTTAAAGAAAAGGTTTTCAATCCACCGAATTTCCATAAATCTTTATTTAATACTACCTTACTCCAGAATACTGCTCTTAAAATCTTTATAAAGATTGCAACTTCAAACCAAATTTCAGACCAAACTGTTCATGGGGCCTTTGTTTCGTGCCCCCTAGCCTACTGCACTGGAAACCTAGTTCTTTATAGAGACTTAATAGCAACTATAGGACTATATTCTCCCTTCCCTAAAGATGATTTCCCCTTTTGTTATCAGTTCAAATCATTTGTTTACCATATTCATTTTGGGTGTGCATAGATCGTACCATACAAGCATATGCCACTATTAAAGAGAGCGAAAGCAATATGAAGATAACATATTTTATAGCCAAAAAACAGCCTAATATGTCAATCAACGCGAAATAAACTAGTGAACTTAGCTCTATTGAAATGATAGATTCCTATAGTAGAGGGACGCAGAATTCTCAAAATGGCCTGCACGCTGAACTATTTGAATCCTCGGCTGTCCAGTTTGACAACCCTGGACGGACAAATCGCTTGCTGTTAAAGGGTGCTGAATTTTCGGCTGCGGCGCAAATCTTTAAAATTTTAAAGGTATGCCCGCATAATCAAAGGAATTTTTATAATTATTTATTTATTTATTTTAATTGAAGAATTAGCTTTCTTGGAAGCAATGGTACCGAATAGATGCTTGATTGTAGTTGTTATTTACGGGATATTGAAACATATGAGCTCTGTAAAGAGTCACTATTCAAATATCAACCTTCATCCCAAAATACAGACTTTTTGTGTCTAATCTATTTTTTGCGAATCTCAACTCACTGTTTTCGGGTTCATGGCAGAAAGGACCAGCCCTATCTCTGAACACAAAGGCCCCGCTGATTTTGACATGAGGTTTAGTAACTAACGCATGTATATTCCGATTCAAGAATAATAACAGTTTCCGAAAAACGAAAATATAAGAACTATAACTCTAGTATTACTCTTGGATCAGACAATACCGGCCCAGGCCCAAAACAAAAAAGTTTCAACTCTCCGTTCCCTTAAGTCTGAGCGATACAGCCGAAACTTTGTCGTTGAAAACATAATAAAATGGTATAGATGAAACCTTTTTTAGTTGTTTACTTCGTTTCTAAATTGATCATTGAAGTCTTTCTTTTTCATGGGCACAGCCACATCATAGGACATACACAAACAACAGACAGAATGCGCGATACCAACGAAAAAATGGGGGGAGGGGTTTTAATAAAAATAGTTTATATTATTAATAAACTAATTTTTATTAGCATAGTTTGCTTATGTTAGTCCTTGAAATCAGGGCTGCGAAATTAGTTTTCGCAACAATGGGAATCCATAAGTTTAGAAAAAGGGCCTGCGGCAAATTTTCATAGAAGTTGCTTTGAGTTCTGAGGGAACCATTAGTTGCCAAGTATTAAATTGTAGGCACTAAATACAAGCCGTTCTCAAAATTATAGCGCTCGTTTCCTACGAAAATGGAATGTTTCAAGAAATTGGCAATAGAGGATGAAAGCGATAAAGCAATGATAGGGTTTTTGAAATGTCATAGATAGTATATGTATAGTAAATATTATAGAATCTTTGCCTCATAAGCTAGCGGTTGATGGTTCCCATTCCCCAGAAGACAGAATTTTAAGAACCCCAGGTCCTTTGCTATGGAGTTCCCGCTTCCTGGGTGCTTTGCTATGTATAGTCGACGGATGAATCGTTTGCAGCGGTGTACTGTAGAATTTAGAGGGAGCGCGAAAATCAAAAGGAAATATAGAAGTAACCGATATAATTGTGCGCTCGCATTATAATAAATAGACCTTTAGATGCAAGCGACTATATGGAGTTCCCGTTTCCCAAAGTTCATTCGTCACACTTCTTCCATCTGCTATCTTGTGTTTTGTAAAATCAATAAAGAAACTTCCAAATTCAATTTCATAAGTTTGTTTTAATAATTAACTGTAAAGACGGTAATTACAAACTACTATACCGTCTGGCCAACAGTCTCTACGATAATCAAATAGGTCGTTACTTTTATAAAAAAGTATATTGTTATATTTTACTAGTTATAAACTTTCACATTTTCGCTACGGAAATTAAAAGTTTCAGAAATATGTGAATTTAGCGTGGTATGGTATGGAGTAATATCAATATCTACAGCAAGTCGGTATGAGTTTAAGTGATTAGTCCCGGATATGTCCATGTCTATAGTTCGAAGCTCGTAGTTTAAATAAAGAATAGAAAATTCTGATATAGTGAAATACGAGAAAAATATCGGCGTGTAAAACTGAACTATCGTCTGGGGCAAGCGAAATTAAAGAAAATTTGCAATTTGCAGGTTCCGCGCTTGTAATATGCAGGATATAAAAACGAGCTAGTGTTGGGCGATTAGGCCCGATTGAAAGTGGGGCCGTGCTTCTCTAGCCCACCGGGCTGGGTTTAAGGAAAACTGGACTGACTGGCGTACCTGGCCCGTTCTACGGGGAAATTCGGACCTTCTGCCTAAAAAGTGCGTTGAAAAAAAGATAAAACAAATGCCACCATCAAAGAAAAGTTACTCATAACTAATTCTGAGATTATATTATAATTCCCCTAAAATCCTTTTGCTATTTTACTACTATCTGTTTACAGTATAAGCAAAACAATAAATTTAGGTTTGGTTATGGTTTCCAACTGTTTCTAATATTCATTAAGGTTTAAAACAAACTAATTCTCTTCTAAAACTAAAGAACTAATTCTCTTGCTTCCCGATAACATACAAATTTACTTCCACAACTTCTTTTTACACATTTCCATCCTGCTAATTACATTATTTGTATAGCTTCACGCCCTCCTAGTCAGGCAGGCCGAGGTTGCTCATCTTCTTTAGTTAAAAACATTCATGTGGTCAAGTCACATGCACCTCATATACGCCAACACATAATATGTGCCAGCAAATAAATGTACTTAGTGATGGAAACATTTAATAGGAAGTGGGGGGAGAGAAGGGGATGGTCAGTAGATTATTGGAGACAATTTCTTAAACTCAGCTTTTTCGCGCGGTGCATGGGTGGAAACAGAAACCGGTACGCCGTTTTATCCATAAGTTATGGCTATAAACTTAACGGTACAGCGTTTCACCGTTCATTTCTCAAAGCGTATGCCCACCTTAGTGCCATTATAGATTCAGGCACCCACTGCACAACGACTTGAATAACTTGGTTTTTTTATCGAGGATAGTATAATTTGAGAGTAAATGAAATTCGTGAATTGTAGGGAAACAAATATCAAACCGCAGAATGTAGTTACATTTCGCAAACTACAATATTGAAAGAGTTCTATAAAACTATGAAGAATGTAGTTGCAGAGTAGGAAAAGCACGGAGGCTACTAGAGTATTTCTCTTTAAAAATCTATGTGAACCTCAACAATTGAAGAATAGTCTCAGAAATGGCAAAAACAGAACTATCTGAAATGAGAATTTTTTCAATCGCCTTCAAAATAGTTCTGTTTTTGACAGTTCTGATGTCTCGTAGTTTCTTCTCCAAGACATTCTTTTTTAAACATTCCATTATTACTCTTGGCTATCCCTATATCACAAAAGATTTGTAGATTATTTGTTGCAAATCACTCTGTTTTCAAAAACATTTTTATAACACCGCGGCCAAAATCACGCCGTGCATACAAATGAAGTTTGTTATGATACGCAGAAAATATATGGAAAATAACATCTATGATTATCATAAACCATACTTGTGACTATAGTTAGGGATTATATAGTGGATCAAATCTCAAAAACATTATTACATATATAAACTGAAACAAGTTTTAAGAGTCGGTATCTAGTAAAAGAAGATGCTCTCTGCATAAAACATATATAAATGTCAATCAATAACTTCTAATTACAAAGTTTCAGAAAAAAGACTTGGGATGTATAGTTGGTTTTAAAAAGTAGATCAATGTGAAATATAGGTGGTTGCAGGGACAGGTTTTCAAGGGATATTGTACTTTGCTCAACTTGCCAAAGAAGATAAAATATGCCACTGAATTCAAACACCACGCATAAGCTATCTATACATAGCCCGGGAAGTGTAGACAATAATAAATGCAAATTATGGAAGAAACTAAACTAACTACTTATAACAAGCATCTTACTATCATTAACATCATGCGCGCCAAACTCCAATATAAATATATTAACATTAATGCTTATGTCAAAAATAATTAGATCCAAACCAAATAACAATCTAATTAATGCTACTTTACAAAAACTTTAAAAATATAGAAGTAAAACTGCCAGAAGAGCAGGCCGGTGGTCATCGGGACGGCAGCCTTACAAAGTGGCAAAAAGACCTCTCCTCAAGTGGAAAACATGTTGTGTCTGCCTAGAGACTCTAGACACTAGAGGCACATACATAAAGATATATAAATATACAAAGTACATATCAATCGATAATTGCACTATAAATATATTACAAACAGGCGAGGTCAAGAAATAGTACTATAGAGGAGGGTAGACGGGTGTTCTTTACCCCCGAGGTCTGCAAAACGGAGCACTTTACATTTCCAAAAGTTGCAAAATATACTTAAATAGTGCAAATGAGCTAGAAATAGAATAGAGGTGATAGTTCCGCATAGAATTACAAAACAAAAGTGTATACAAATAGCTAGATCACGTGGACTGTGATTTATTATTATAGCTTTTATTACATTTTTGTTATCTTTGAACTTGCTCTTTTATACAAGATCCCATTGAAGGCAGGAGCTACGAGGATTCTTCCTGGGCGTGTTATTTTTCATTTGTGTCGGTGTTTAGGGTAAATTGAAGAAAACTAGCAACGTTACTGCAACTGCGAGTATTTAGGGTCTTCGAGGAAACAAAACACTGATTCTTCGTGCAACAATTGAACTTGCTAAGAATTTGTAGAGCATAACTTCTAATTTTCCGAGTAAGACTAGTTGATAAAATTAATTGTAAATGTTTAGTTACAAGAAATTAGTAAAATATCTTCTTAAACACAGCACAAATAATTAGTGAACATATGAATCGAAGAAAATGGGTGAAAAATATTAACAGAAACATAGGAATGCCGACAACCAGCAAGTGATATCAATTCGGGCATCAATCAAGCAGACAAAAACGAAAGTTCAATTAATTTTTGCTTCTCTTGAAGCCAATAACAATATCAAAATGTCATAAATGAATAGTAAAAACGAAAACAAGCTAATGAGAATATATTCAAAGACTGGGCATGGGATACATATTAAAGTGACGAGACGTTGCGGCAACAATTTATCCAATTTTCAATTGTACTATGTTTGTTGATTAGTGCCGCGTGCTGGCTGACGGGCCAAAACACGTACCTAAAGTGCGAAAATAGTGGCTCCCTGTGCCACTCTGCGCAAGGTAAAGTACACCAGTTTCTAAACCAAATGAAGAAAATAGCATATTCATCGAGGATTTAATCGAACCTCGCTACGGTAAAACTTTGTAGAAATATTGAAAACTAAAGGCCAACTTACAAAATGGATAATTCTAGAAATATTGAAGACTGTGTACAGTGTTATTTCCAAAATATACCAAATTTAAGCTGAGGATTGGTGTTTCTATGGGTAAATAACAAAAGTACAAAAATAGTGCATTTTGTATTACGTCGTAGTTTTGAAAATGCGGTGTAGCCAGGGTACGCAGCCACGTATTGTCAGTTGCGAAAAACTTCGTATAGCTACAATTTGGATTCTTAACCTATTTTTTTTACATATTTTTGCCTTTTACAATTTTATATGTTTTCATATTTATAATTAAGATAGAAGCACTACTTTAGAATATATTTAAAAGGTTTGCATTCGTTTACATCCATTTTCTGCTCCTTTACGATTGACATGATGTACTAATTTTGGGATTTCAGTCGTCGACTCCTTGGCCCCTCCATTTCCTCACCATGAACTTTTACGGCGGTGATTCGGAATTTCTGCATGATGATCAGATGTACGACCCGAAGCTGAATGCAGTCTGGTACAATAATGGTTATGTTGATGATCAGCCATCTCCTCTTCAATCTATTGAAGAGTCTTGGAGCCCAGAGCCGTCCAACTCGATGGTGATGCGACCAGCACTCAAGTATTCTTCACCAATGGTCTCAATGCCTTACTCGCGTCCTTCAAGCAATCTTTCTGCAATGTCCATGTCATCCAAGCAGGTTGCTATCCGTGCGTCATCATCTAAGACCAGCAACACCAAGATGGCCAACTATGCTCGCAACTACCGTGAGATGAAGAAGAATCAACTGGCTTTATCGGAAAACAGAAATCATGAGCTCAGTCTAGAGGTTTGTCTATTTTTTCATTATCTTAATTAAACTTTCTGTTTTCAGAACGAGCAACTCAGATCTGATAACGCCACTCTCCAGGGCTCTCTTACCAAACTCGAACGTGAGATCCGAAATCTTCGTCGAGTTCTGGATCAAGATACCAATATCGCGTCCATCATGTCTCGCATCAATGGCCGAGTGGCTTCAGCAAATGAGGATACTGGAGATGTCGGCGTTTGTCTTCATATTGGTAATGGAAAGATTTCCATTGAAATTTGTGAGACCTGCTGTCAATATGCTCGTAATCGCAGAACTCAGAAAGGAGAAGAGGTCAAACCCGAGTTGGAAGGTGCGCAATTGTTCGATGACCATTGTGAGGGCTCTTCCCGTTTTATCAGATAAGATTATAATTTTTTGTTGTCTCTGTATAGGTTCATAGCGAAATTTATTGTAGATTATCAGCGTTTCATGTGTGATGCAAGTGGTTTTTGTTGAGGTACTCTCGCCTGAGAATCTTTCAAGAGGAGGCGATGCGGATCGGTTCTTCCGTGAACGGTTTCGCAAATGAGTGAAAACGGTTTGTAAATTGATTTCATTTTTGTACCCTAGCATGAATCGTGTTTTTTATTGCATTATATTGATGTCTAACATATCTATATATTTTACTGCAGCCTCGAGCCGACTGTCTTCCCGGCCAATACCGTTTTACGGTTCGAGTTTGGATCCTGCTTGGACATCCTTTCTCGTGGTTAGACTACCGAGTACATACTCGGGATGATGTCCGTTACCGTGCCGGGTGAAGTATCTTTTCTGATTTTACTAAGGTTTGTTTGTATTTGTTGTATTGCGAACATCAACCTTTTTAGGGTACTATTTCATCGCCTCTCACTTTGCGCTTTGTTTGAATGTTGTTATTTTGTTGAATAAAACTCGTGTTAATAATCTTTTTCTCTTTGACTCTACTGTTGAAACAAACAATCCCTTTACCTTTTGTTACATATTTCTGATTGTTCACACCATTTAAGACGGATAAGGCCATGGAGAGAATTCTCATCGTTGAGGAGTCATTCACTGCTTCTGATTGCCATGTCGTTCCTTGCTCAGGTTTGAAATGTTTGAGTTGCTTTGTTATGTTTTCATTTCAGTAGCGCCATCGACTTCTCGCATGCCAACGTCTCTTGGGTTGCAAGCAACCAACACTCAGATCTCTAAGAAGAAATCTAAAGGTTGCAGCAAAAGCCTCTTAGCTTTGCAAGATCGCAAAAAGGCTAAGAAAGTAGCAGGTATTTAGATCACAGTAAATTTCTTTGGTGGTGCGCACGCATGTGCCTGCTATTTTCTTTTTACCACTATGTACTACATAGTACATAGTATGTAGTTTTCAACTAATGAATCTCATACTCGTAATATCAAGGCGATTGAAATAGCTTTTTTTACTTGCATAGTCCACTTCGTTGTGAAAAATGCCCTTGATTAGACTCATTAGCATCCTCCACATTGAATGTTGATAATTTATCTATACTGCTTCTATTTCAGCTAAAAAGCTACGCAATGTGAAGTCGGCCACTATGGCTAAAACATCCCTTACCAACAGGATTGAGAAGGCAAAGGTTTGTGCGATACTCATGGATTCATTGCTTATGATAGTTTTAGAAACTGCGAAAGTTCGAGCAACGGATGGCTGAAGAAGAGTTTATGTTCATGAGGGAACAGAGGGATCGCATGAGAAGGCGAGCAATGGAAGCCGATAGAAGGCAAACAATGAAGAGCTTGGAGACCGTAAGTGTATTTGTGTTGCCACTAGGAATAAGCTAGTCTTGCCCCAGATTTTACGACAACTTTTTACTTATGATGGGGACAGCGATCATTGGTTTTTTCGTTTGCAAATGATTTCTTCTTTTCAGTGCAATGATCTTATTGAGACGGTACGTGGCATGTGCGCTGAATTGGAGAGCAGGCAACGAGTCAGTTCGTTGGCTCTGTTGTCAAGCATTGAAGTAGATCCTCGTGTTTTCCCGTACCTACTGTAAGGTTAACATTGGGAATAAAGATCCATCTTCACATTTGTCAGGTTTCCACTGTAATTATTTCTTTCCTGTTAATAAGATTGTTTTTTGTTGAGGCTTTTTGTTTTCTCTTCAATTAACTAGCACTTTTTCTTTTTGTTGTGCGTTGCTCGTTTCATAGCAGATTCCTCTCGTTTAGGGATGTATGTGGCTTATTAGGATGATTTTTTTTTTCATCAGAAGCGGATGTTTTCATTGTGAAAGAATTAGATCTCTTGAGAATGGGCGTGGCTCTGGGTGGAAGGAGCAACACTGCAAATAGGCTGCCTCCTGAATTCCGAACGTCTGGTTTCCAATATATTCTTTTTAATCTTCTCGATATTTCCTAATTGAATTGCTACTTATTGGTTCCACCCCCACACGCCAGTATTAGCTACTAAGCCGAAGTTCTTTTTGTATCTTTCATTTGCTACATTACCACTCTCGATGTTGGAGACTGCAAAGCGGTAGGCCAGCTTTCTTACTATGCTTGTGTGAAATTTGAAAATTGTTCGCTGATAGGATTTTGGACTTGAACGTGGTCTATTTGAAAATAGTTTCCTCTTGTTTTTCTGGGTATTACTTAGCTGGTATCTATATTTAGGCTCACCTGTTTGTTGTTCCAATGAACCTTAGAACCTTGGAAACAAAGATGTTTTCCGGAGTAATCCGCTACTAATGACCAAACGTTAGTTGGAAGGGGTCATTAGTTTCTTTTGTGTGCCTATCATACTTTTTAAGTGTTTTTCACCCCATAAGAGCTAGCTGTCTAATCTAATTGCAGATGTATTGAATACTCATTTATATTACTCAGCGGTCAATTACAGATATTTTCAATTCTAAGTTCATTGATTATCGAAACTGATAGTAGAAGCTGTGAAATGTAATTTTGAAGTGAATACTTTTAATATCACCCACGGTTTTGAAACGAACCGTATCAAAGTGGGAGAAGTATTTTCCCAAGAATTTGTTTTGCCAACCGTAGCTTAATCTTCGACTGAGACCGTCATATATCCTAGAATTTGTTGGATTTTGGGGGCTATATTTATATTTATATTCTACGCCATACAAGTTTAATCTAGGCTGAACTTCTCGTATAGGGCATGCTTGTTTTCAGATTAGTCGAGAGGAGTAGCATGTGGGAAATGAGAATAGAAAAAACAACTTCCTTTAGCAACAAGGAATCCTCGATAGGGATTGTTTGGATTTCGGCCGCAAATCAATGTTTTCGGACTTTCGGGGTGAATAGTTCACAAACTAATTTGTCATACTCCTTTACTGACTTATGTAGTTGAGATTCTAAGGTAGATTTCAGCAAAGTATAACTTTTTCTATTAGTTAGGTTTACTTTTCGAAGAACTATTTGTACTGGGTTTTCACCCAATAGCTTCAGTTCTTTTGAATAGTACTCTGAAGTGTAGAGCGTTGAATTCTTTACACTCCATCATTGCTCTTGGCGCTGACTATAACAGAGGGGGCAATGCATAGAGTAATAAAATCATGTAATGTTATGGATTACAATTTTTGCAAACACGTTGTTTTGAATGTATTGAAACGTAGTATGTTTGTTGTCAAAGATACTTGTATGCAAGTTTATGAGCACAACAACATGTCCTGCAATAGTTATATTCAAAGAAGAAATGCTTTTGCTTCGAAGTCACGGGGCTACTATTTATTGTGCCGTTATATACGAATATAAAGTAGATAGGGAAACTCAGGAAAATGGAGCTTTTGACACAAACTCCTTCTCGCGAAACACCTACTTTCTCACCCATTATACTCATGATACGAGTGATACAGGAAAATGAACATTTTTTGTACCCATTACCAACCAGATAAACTACTTTATATGTCTTCTGTCCCGGTTGAAAGATATATATCTGTTAAAGGATGTTATTAACTACAGTCTTACCAGAATTTGGAGTCGCTATCATGTTTGTTGGAATCGACTATTTTCCACTGCTCATCGCGGCCGTCCCATCTGAGCTATATTCCGAAATAGTCAAATGAGGTTTTTCAGATGATCCGTTTTTTGAATAACGTAACTCTTGAGTTTGCAAAAGGAGCTCACTCCTGTAACACCGCTGACAACGTTGATGAGTCGTGTTTCGTGGATCTCACCCAAATAGTACTTGTTAAGGTTATTGTACTTTTTAGAATCTCCTCAGGCTATATCTAAATTTTTTCCGTAGTTGAATCATCAAGTAAGTCAGGCATAGCCCAAGAGGGGCTAGATTATTAGATTTGTCATGCTTAATTTGCATTGAAGCTTAGAGTTCATAGATCCGAGCTGGGACCAAATTCATCATCTTAGGGCTTTGGTCATCGTTATTTTAGGAAACAGTAAGTTCAATACGTGAATTTGCTGTTGGAATACTGTAGTTTCGTTATAAACTATATACTGAACCGGTATAGTCTTACAACCTTGTTACTCTCAACCGATAAAAACCACGGAGTTTGGAGAATTCGGCTTCTGTCTGACACCTTTTTTATAACACCGTGCAAGATCTTGAAACACCTTCTCGGCTTACAAATTGCACTATAAGAACGCATATACGACTCCATTAGTACTCTTAATGATATTATATAAATATTCAAGAAAGATCACTTTACTTTTGATAAATCGCATTTCATAATAATGGTGCTGCTCTTTGTCACGACTCACAGTACAGAACACATTTCATACTGATTACGAATCACTGAAATAGTATATAAATATAGTTTTTTTAAACTTTTGTTTGTCGGTACAGTTTCCCCTAGAGATAAATGCGTAACGACAGGGAAGTTAGTTTGGAATCAATGAGCAGCGAAATATGACTGTATATCTGTGCCAGAATCAGGAAAAGAAGGCTTTTGGGGTTTGTGAGGCTAGCGTGGTATGAACTTTAATAGGATAGGCAAGTTTCGGAACTGAAAAGTTACAAATCTTCACTCATTAATTTTCAGTCGTTGAAAGAAACCCGTTCATGGTTTTAGACCAATATACTATAAAACTCTCATTTAGAGACATTACTTTTTGGCAGTGATATTTCCAGCTGCATTCTGAGTATAGCTCAGACATTCCTTAGTTTCTGGGCCTGCTGATATTTTTCAACGCCCGAACCCGGAGCTTAACTAATCGGTAAATGGCATACCTCTCAAAAAGGTCACACCCTACCCGGTGGTCCGTTGATAGGTCATTTTAAGGGTGTCCTGCCACACGGAATCTCACTTAATACAGGGAGATTATAACAAGAATCCGTGCCGAATAATAGGTCTGCTATCATTTTGAAGTTATAAATCTTAGCGTCTCTATAACTTCGAGTGAGAACTCGGAACCATTTCCGCTTACCATCCCAATCAGTTTCCTTCCTGTCGAATACTACAATTCAAACTTCAATCTTTGCAAAATATGCAACTTTCTCATATAAATACACAGAAGCCACGGGCTCTTAAAGCGGCGTCTATAACCACCGACGTCACGACTGACGTCAACTTGACCTTGAGCTTATAGAAACCCTGCGGCAGCCTCACCGTCAACGTCAGATTTGTCCTTGACCCCTGTATTAGCTTGTATTAAACTGTCGTGGTTATAGACGCCACTTTACTCTTGTACACTACTATAATATCCAATTAATAAGAACGCAATTTCTTCGCAGCTAGGCTTTTGTTTTTCTTGTTTTGCTGCAGTCTATTTTGCTATACTCTTGAATTATTAAACGCAATCTTAGGCTTGGTATATTATGTATCTGCCGGCAAAACACTACAATTGAAGGACTGGATGGAATAAATTAATAAATAAGTAGAATGGAAATTTAGATTAAGCTGAGCTTATTAGACCTGGAGGACAAGAGGCTCATGGAAACTTGGAAGTATTAAGCACGAACGTGGGTGGGAACGGGCTCGCCTGTGAGGAAAATTTCAAGGCTCGCCCGGGCCCGCGAATTCCCATCTAGTGCACGAAGGATAGGTGAGGGAACTGAATGAATGGGGAATTAGAAAACCGAACCTTCTGGAAAGGATGGGAATTTGTTGGGTATCTTCTTGTTACTCGCAGAAGACGCCCAGTTGGCCACTTCAAAGGATGTGAGTACCCCCCCCCCCCCTCCTATACGTAATGCCTAAAATATTTTTGTTTATTATCTGTTAGACTTTTAAATAGATGACTAGCTCAGCTCAGTATCAGATTAGTTTAGGATTAGTGCAGTCCTTCAATTTGATATCTCAAGCAATGTTTTGAAAGAAAAAAGTGGTATTATTAACTAGAGAGTATAGTACTAACCCTAGATAAGGCTCTAAATACCCTGGTCCGGACTTCGAAAGTCATTCGGATTGCACTGTCTCTTTTTAGATTTGTACTAAAAGGGAATACGAAATGTATTATGAACTATAATGAAAAGCTTTACAAATTGTTGATTTTGCCTGCAGTGCTTACTAAAGTTGAGACTAGGTGGCACAGCTCGCCAACGGAAGCCGCAAGATTTCACCATTTGAATTTGGTCTGTCCCGTTGTCTTAGGGTGCGGTGAGCCGTGGTGGGTAAACGGTACGGTACCGTTTACCGGGTAACTGCTTTACAGTTGTATCGTTTCTTCTCAAAACATTATTGAACACCCACCTTAGTTGAGAAGCCGATGGTTTTGCATAGTTGTAAAGGTTAGTTAAATGACCGGGCCTGGCTAGAATCGTACATTTTAAACACTCAATCTGTTGGGAAGGAATTCCGTTTTACGAGGACGAAATGTTTCAAGCATTAAAAACATGAGATGGGATTCTTGATTTCAATGGTAGAATGGTTCACGTAGCATTTACTAAAGTATATCAAGATCTGCCATCCTAGCGTATGAAAGTTGGTCTGCTCTCAATTTGAGCTAATTTCTCCGTATTACCCAGATGATATTAAGATGATCCATGTTCAACAAGATTTGCGCCTTGATGATTCACTTGACGCAAACACTGTGTATATTTCAAGCAGCCCCTCAACAACGCGTTCCGCGAATTTCAAACGTTAATGTATGAATTATAAGATAATCTTATTACTAATACGTAGTTTAGCGTCGTCGCTGCTGGCGCGATCGTTTCCTGGCTGCAGGCTATTTTTCTCAGAAGACACGAGATATTACGTATTCTATGGGGCTGGCCTATTTTATGTATATTATGTGGGGTTGGTCAATAGTTTTCAACTATGACGGAAATGTTGTTTACACTGAAATTTTCCTTAAAACATTGAGGTTTTGCTGAGAATTGTCAGGAAATCAAATTCATTTGTTTGGGCATCAGTCACATTGGTACTTTCATCTATCAAACAAGTTCCATTGAAATCAAGAATCCCCTCTCATTTTTTTAATGCTTGAAACATTTCGTTTTCGTAATAAGGAATTCAATCACAACAATGATTTAACTGGACTTTTGTTAGAATTGCAAAAGCATCATAACAGTTTAGTGGTTTACTGCATCTAATAAAACTTACCATAATTGTTAGTATTGAACTGCCTTTAATGAATATAGGCTAAAACTAGCGGCACTATCTGTTACGAGTCACAGGCCAATTATAGTTTCACGGTTCAATGTGTTACAGAATTTTAACGGGGTGGGAATTTAAGTTTTACTTAAACCGAACCGGTGCTTAGTAAGTTGGTTTGTAGGCCTGCGCAGGGCAAAAGTGCGGGCCGGCCCGGCCGGTACTTTTGCGAAGAGAGGGCGTTTCGCGGAAGATTCGGTACATACCGGAATGAATGACCAAATCCCTGACTCGAAGAAATCTACTATTCTTGTGATACGAGTGATACAGGAAATAAGATACTTTTATATTCTTTTTTTACACCCAAAGTGTTTGAGGACTGGTCAATCCCACCACTGGCTCTATATATTCTAACGATATATTCTAACGGAAATATTAGTTGATTCTAATTGTCCTGGTTATCAATAACTTGCAAGAGTGCGAACGGACCGACTCCATTCAAAAATGTTAGGCTCGCCCGGCCCAGTAAATTTCTACCTCTAAATACATCTTTAGCATTTCAATAATACTAGAACTTTCCATAATCTAAAGTAGCTCATTATGAATCATTTTCCAAATTATGGCTAATAAAGTTTCAAAATAGCCGATTTAATGGCGCTGATTCAGGTGTTTTCAAGCAATTATGCGTTTACTTGAGAAACTTTGGGAAATAGTAGATGCATTATTAATTCGATAAAGAACTGATATTGAGCAGGGGACACGGCTCGCCGCGCCCTAAGGAAACGGGACAGAGCAAATTCAAATGGTGAAATCTTGGGGAAAGAATTTCTTTTGTAGGC
>JAQGAV010001551.1:0-20236 GCA_034691345.1 Phasmarhabditis papillosa
CAGATCTCAGAAAGAGTATTAATTGCTTTTAACATAACCTTAGGAATATAATATGTTCCATTTCAAACCTAGCAAATGTTTAATGTTTATAAGTTTTACGATTTAACTTCCTTGCTTTGCAGTCTGCACAGCTCTATGGGGAGGGGCTATTTTGAAGGGGCTATTTTGAACCTATTCTAAGATTGTAGAGAATTTTTTTCTGACCTAGATAGAAATTTTTAAGAAAAATTCATTCATAGTTACAAATAAAAAAAAGTTGATTGAGCAAAACAAGTTTTTGTCGTTTCAAAATGTTCAACTTTTTAACAATTTTTGCTATAAAAAACTGTTTTTCTCTGAACTACAGTATATTGGCTAAATAGGTATCCCTATGTCCTTTCAAAATTAGAAGATTAGTTAAAGTAATACTTTATCAGTTGATACATGTTTATCGATATTCGTTCATTCCAAATATTTCAGGCCTTTTTCTATTCTCCTAAGGGATACATGGGCAAACATCGCAAGATAGTTCCCACATATATGGAGAGAATCATCTGGGGACAGGGAGACGGAAGCACTATGCCGGTAAGTAGTACTTTCTAAGTACACTACAATCCAATTACATTTTACGAGCTTTTTGAAAGGAATCCCTTTAAAATTAGTTAATTTCATGATCCTTGTAGCATAACTATTTTTTATTGTGGTTAGCATTATTTTAACAGAAATACTAACTTTTTCTGGACAAAGGAGCCGCAAAGTGAACGCCGGGCCTCTGTAATTCACATCCTACGATGAAAACGATGAATATTTCAATAATAAATCTTTTTGAAACATTTTTTCTAGGTTTTCGACACCGAGTTAGGCAAGATGGGAGCAACAATCTGTCACGAGAACTATATGACCCTATACAGAGTTCACCTCTACAGCAAAGGTTAGTAATTAGTTTACAATTATTAAACAAAATTATAATTTGTAATTATAATTAATATACATGTTATTCAGAAACCCTTTTCTTACTATTTTAAAATGTTTCAGGCATTCAACTCTACCTTGCTCCAACTATGGATGACTTAGAGAACTGGTCAAGCCTGATGAGAGCAATTGCAATGGAAGGAAGGTGAGAGCATTTTTGGTTACCTACTTGTTTCAAATTTTAGTTGTTGGTCTCAATATATACTTAAATATTTACTTTACAGATGTTTCGTCATCACAACTACTCAATATATGAAATCTTCCGCCTATCCAATTGGACATCCCGTTAGAAAGGAACACGGAGATGATAAGGTTTGTATAAAGTTCATATAAAAAGCGACACCGAGTAGTATTAACTTCTTATAAATCTATTCTTATTAATATTAAATCTTTTTGTCAGCAGGAGATCATCGACTGCCCCATCATCTACCTGACTTCTTTAGTAAATATCTGAAACATTTAGTCGCAAGCATCGTTTTCATATTCTAGGTGTTCTTCCAAGGTGGATGCTGTATCATTGATCCACTTGGTAACTTCTTAGTAGAGCCAGATAGAAGTGGTGAGACTATTAGGTAAGTTGTCGATTTTTAGATGATTAGTATATTCTCTTATTAACTAAATTAATTCCATAAAATAAGAAGAAAAATAGATGTTTAAGCTCCTGGATACTTTTTCTTGTTTATCCACATTGTATCCGTCGATAAAGACCTTTTTCATTCCTCATTTATTTCATTTTATTTTCAGATATGCAGAAATCGATCTTTCGGCTACAATTCGGGGCAAATTTGATCTGGACACTGTCGGTCACTACAGCAGACCAGATATATTCGAGTTGTCTGTTAACGAGAGAGCACTTCCTGGTGAGCTAACTTACAATGAGTTTTGGGAATGAGAAATGCACAAGAATGCTTGCGTTTTAAATTTTAAAAAATTGAAAGAACCAACTATCACAATATATTTCACAAATGTTTCAGTTTCCCTTTAACTCACCACTATTTCTTTCAGGAGTCGTTCACAAGAAGTAAAAGCATACCAACTCTACAAATTAGCAAACAGATCTTGTATCGAATTGTATTAATTGTACATTAGCTGAAATTTATTGAATAAATCTCAATAAACAACAGATTCATCTTAACAGTTTTTTGCATGAAGATTGGGCGCTATACTGTTTTCTTATCTTTTATGATTTGGCTGTTAAATCATTAAATTCAAGTGATGCTCAGCCATAAAGGCACCTTATCAAATGTATTATATGCGAGACTGTTCAAACCTGAATTTACACTGTTCAAAAAACTTGTTAGGAATATTTTAACTCAAGCTGTAATACAATATAAGAGTAACAGTGTGCAGACATTGTATAGAAATGTTGCAAAACAATTAAGTTAACTGAAAACCGACTAAACAGTAGAATAATATATATTCATATATTATTAACTTTTCACACAACCTACTAAAATGCGTCGCGTTTTCACCTTGATCTTCAAACAGAATAAACTAATAACTCCCCTATTAATAAAAAGACTCAAAAACAACTGTTCCTAAATTCTATTTAAACTGACTGTCCAAAAACTTCCAAACCCCTGTGTGTGCAGTAGATAAGAACACTCAGTATTGCCCTACATTTGGTTACAGGCTCCCTAAAACATTTCCGTTTTGGAAACTAATACATCAATTAAGAATAAAAAGGAGTTTTGAAATGTCACCAAAGGTACGTCTAATCTTTATTTTAATGTTTCAACATATTTCAATCTTCTTTCGAAAATGTTGACAGATTATGCAATAGTTACGTCATACCAATAATTTCAACATTCACCTGTTGAGCCCCATTGTATAAGAAGATCTGGACATTGTTTAACAAACTTGAATATTATTAAAAAAAGTAAATATAAATATATTACGGTTCCTTTTAGGAAGTATTTCTGAACAGTCTGTCTGATGAGGACCTTGGTTACTTTCACTGCTATGAGTTTAATGATAATCTTGAGGAATTGCTAGTGGATAAGATTACCTTCAAACAGCTAAAACTGTTTCAAGCATGGAAATATCAAGAAGAAAGGGTATATCATTTTTGTTCATCAAAGTGTTAAACTCCTTTTTTTTGTTAATTTGTCAAACGTTTTCTCTTTTCAGATCTCAGAAAGAGTATTAATTGCTTTTAACATAACCTTAGGAATATAATATGTTCCATTTCAAACCTAGCAAATATTTAATGTTTATAAGTTTTACGATTTAACTTCCTTGCTTTGCAGTCTGCACAGCTCCATAAGTACCCGGCGTTTCTCGATTCACCTAATTTTGACCAAAACAAAGCCAGAATTCTCAAAACGATGATCGATGCGGGTCGCATTGGAGCAATAGAAAGCTTTGTAATTGAACTACCTCAATACAAACCGGAATTTACACAGTGGAAACAGCAATATCTGAGAAAGATGGGGAACGAGGCTATACCCACTCCTAAACCCGTAAGTATTTATACCGACTCCTAAACCCGTAAGTATTTATACCGACTCCTAAACCCGTAAGTATTTATACCGACTCCTAAACCCGTAAGTAGGCAAAGGAAATGATACTATACGATGTGTCAATGTTTTCATTTGTATTTAATGGATAAAACTGATAATCGATATAAAAAATAAGTTACATTTCAACTTCGTGTACGATCGATTCAGCTTTTTGCAAAAATGGCAAAAATAGAATATAAAAATACCGAATTGCTCATATTGAGAGACACATTTAACTTTTTCAAACATTATTATTTAATTGACTTTCCTGAAAGTAAATGTTTCAGAGTGAATTTCCTCCATTCCTCGACTATCTTCATTTATCAAAGAATGAGGATATCACCTTCAGACAGTTAGTTACCAACAAAAGATGGAACGTCCTAGATGCATGGATTGATCAGAAATATCCAAAGTATTCCAATGACTATAACAATTGGAAACAAGCTGTTCTTGCACAAAAATAATAAACATTTATTATCCATGTATTTGGAAAGTATACTATTTTGACAGGATTATGGACCATTTCGTCGATATAATCTAAGCTTTCCATTGCTTGCTGTGATTATGTATTTAGAATTAAGAAAAACACAGTGTTATAATCTGTTGACAGTTTGCTTAGCAGACTTTGTTCATCGCATGAGTAGTAGTATGAGATACAAAATCAGTAGTTTCCAGTGACAGCTGGCAATTAGATTTTTAATATAATTTTGTAAATATTCGCTATTCTTAAAAATTGAATAGAAGATATACAGTATATCCACAACTGGTGAAGCCGTAAGATAGTTTTGAAAATTTTTCTCAAAGTGGAAGTAAGTGATAAACAAGAGCAAATAAGCATATAAGGTATAAACGATGATAAGAGTGTCGACGTTTGCATTGATAAGGAAATACTATCGATTCTTCTTAAACTTCCCAATCTTCATCTTAAGACCATTGCTAACAAGACAGAATCTAAGTACGTAGGTTTTTCTAATGGGGATCAATTCTTCATTACCAACTATTTGTGTCTCTAAAACCTGCTATTGTGTTGTTAAGAATACCCCCTGCTCTACTCCTAATAGTCCAAATAAACCTAATATTTGGGTAACTTTAAAATATAACTGACAGTAAAAAATATGTACAAGGTATTTCCAAACAAATTGGCTGGAAACTTTTTGCAAAATACTTTGCCCCTTTTAAAACTATGTCAGTTTTCTAATAGGTTTTACAGAAAACGTCTTAATAAGAAATAATATTAGGAGACTAATTTTATTTACACAATTAACCCAATTATATAAATTTCAGTACGTCATCAGAACATTCTTAATATTCAACAAAAAGACAAGATAATGACGGATTTAGAAAAGCAAAGGGTTAGTCAGTTTTATTCTTTTTTTAGAACTGCTGGAACTGAGGTTAGTCGTTTTAAAATGTATTCACCGTCGCTATATATTTCACCGAATAGAACACGTGTTTTACATCAAATATAGTAATCGGACCCCCTTCGAGCCAAAATGAGCTCGTCATCGGCCCCGACTGATCCGCGAGCGAGCCGAGGTGCCCATCTCTAGTATGCTTGTTTGCAAGTAATTCTATTCTTCAACAACTAACATAAGCACTGTGCGATGAGGATTTGGGCAAACAAAGTCGTAAAATGTTAATATTAATCATATGAGGTGCAATCAAGCCTATCACCAAAGGTATAATTCCTATATTAAAAAATACCTTTTAATTGTCGAAATGCCAGATATATCTCCGATAACATAATGACAAAAACTAATAGAAGAACCCGATATTCTATCACGTTTCGGAAAAGTTCCTTGTTACATAACTAACGACTAATAAATTACGGGAAAAGTGAAACATTTACTTTAGAGCGACTTTCTCCAAAAATTGGGCGACCGCCAGTTGGGCATATACTTGGCCCACGAAGGTCAGCCAAGCTGTGCCACTGTTATGGAGGACCATCTTACCATGAAACAATACCACGAATTTAGAAGACTTCAGGATGCACAGCTAAAGGAAAAACAGGTGTGTAATCAAATGAGTCTTTATATTGGATATATAGATAGAGACCGGCGGCCACGCCCCCCTCAACAACGCGCGCGCACACCACTCACAGCTGGTACCGATTACAGTAACTTGCCTTCAATTACATAGGCTTCCGCAATTGCGTATTTGTCTTTTTCTGCACATGATACAAAACAAAACTAGTACAATAATATTTTTCTGACGTCAAACAAAAAATTGCTCTTCGAACCATATAATTAATGGTTTTACAATTTTGCCACAGAACGAGCGATTTTGCAAACCTTACACAACAACGCTCACTGCAGTTTTCTTTTTGTTATGGACTATATCAGCTTTAATAATATGGTAGAATATTTGGATAATATAATTCTTAGGCGAATATTCCACAATACCCACCGTTCTTAGACGAAATAATGACGGAAAGCCAGGCAAAATCCTTTAAGTAAGTTATTTTTTAAAGGTTGCAGGCATTTTGACGCACAGCTTTCGGTCTTTTTGCATATAAGAAAGGGACTTTCTAGGGATATGGTGGACGGCAATAAATGGAAGGTTCTAGACGCATGGATATCCCAATACAGCAAGTACATAATGAGATACTATGAGTGGAAGAACCGAGTTCTAGAGAAAAAGACTATGGAGCAACATAGAAGCACATCACCACCCACGAGCAATGTAAGAAGAATTTAGTTTTTGGCCAAGACTGGTTAATTTGAGTGTTTAAAAAATGACTGCCCCTGAATTGAACTTAACATAATTTGACTGCATAGCGTTCATGAATCGGGATATGGTAAACGCAGGTACTGGCTGGCCAGTCTGGCGGAGCACACTCCCAGGATCAATGGTAAACGCAGGCTTGGACCAGAAATCTAAATGCAACGATCGTTTTTGAAAGAACAAATGATTATTAGCTAATTACATTTTTTTAAATAAACTAATTAAGACAACTCTTACTGAAAACATTGTTTTTCTTATTTCAAATATCTTCCTCATAATGAGGTCAGACCTTTGAGCGGCCGAATCTTTCCAAGTTTGTAATTTCTCCGTACATTCCACAGGATAAAACGTTTAAGAGAGAAATGGAAAATGGGAAAATATCGGACGTTCACAGGTTTGATCACATCAAGAGGGAGGTATTTGGGCGAAAGCAATAGTTTCTGCAGAAGTTTTTTTATTTGGTTTCATTAAATTAATGTACTATGCTACTAATCATTTGCTCTTTCAAAAACGAGCGTCGATTCTAGAAATCCTGTGCAAGCCAGCGTTTACCATATCCCTATATAAATCAAAGTTATAGATACAAAGTTTAACAAAATATTTTAAAATATTTTTTATAGGGATCATCTGCTACGGACCTCTCTAGTCATTTTCAAGAATTATCATTGAATTCAACCTCACCTACAGAGTTATCGGCTCCTGAATATAAAATGGGTCAGGACGGTTCCATTAAAGTGTTGGTTACTGTTAAAGGTGATGTTTCTGGTCATATAATTGGACCTCAAGGAAGAACGGTTAAATCAATTGCTAAAGAATGTGGTGTAGCTGTTAACGTTGTTAGAGGTTAGTCTAGAAACTTTTCTTATTCTTCCCCCAAATTCAACCGGATTCATTCTTCCTCATTTCCAAAAATCTGATCATTAGGATATTCGGAATTCGGAAATCAAAATAAACAAGTTCAAGGTTAAGAACTCAAGAAATGCGGGTATCTAGAATGCGAAATTCAAAATCGCAAAAAGCAACAAAAACCTTGGATATTATCTTTACTATGTATAACTGTATAATAAAAAGGTATCTTATTTTTTTAGCCGACGGATCTACTTTGGTAAATATCACGTCCAGAACGAAAGAACAACTAATCAAGGCTCAGCTAAAATTATGGGATATCCTTAGTTTAGCACAAGCTGCAGAAGTTAGACGGTGAGCACTATGAAGACACAAACAAAAGTAGCTGCAGCTCAAACCAGGAAGAATAAACTAATATAAATTGTGGATTTCTCATAACCGACTTTCACTGAGTTGCATGTCACTGCCGTTGCGCATAATTAAATATTTCAGACATTTCGACGATGTTTCGGTTTGGCAAAAGAAGAACGATGAAGAAAAAGCACTATTTCAGTCACAGTACAGCGTTTCTGTCTCTGAAGGTTTCTTCTAAATTAGAATTTAATAATTGTTTAAATATATTATGTACAAGATATTAACGGTGAACATAATTGCTTTTTTTAGTGGATGGTTGTTTGCAATTAGCTACATACAGTGATGAACTGTACAGTATGGCCAAACAGGCTCTAACATCAACACCTCAGCCTGATAGATGGAAAGGCTTAGAAGGTATTCATAGGGAATATTAAAACATCAGAACTTATTAAATCTCTAATTACTGGCAAACGCTGTATTGAGTTTGTTATTGAACAACTTTATAAATTACCGAATAGACGAGTCGCTAGTAAAAGCATAACATTTTGCACATGAAGAAAGCGTATTTCCAAGTACAACATTAAGCATTATATAACTTCTATAACAACTATAATGTTCAAATGTTTCAGACGCAGTTACAGAACCTCTGAAGATTACCATTATAATAAAACAAAAGAAAATAATCGGCTATCTAATTGGCAAAAACGGCAAGACTGTGGAATGGGTCAGAGACAACTTTAATGTACAAATGAGCGTTACTGAAAGTAAGGATTTTACTTTCATTTTATCGATTCTTGGTGAACTTCACTGTGAAGCTCTTTAATGTTTGAAACATTTGGTAGCAACGAGTGCGAAATAATGTATATTGAACCAAACCATAATTTCTACAAAAAACGGATATTAACAAGCAAATGGGTGTTAGAAAGTGGCATACTGATTCCATGTACAAAAATATTAATAATAATAATAAAAAACAAAAATTTAAAGCTGGTGATGCGACTCTTGTCCGCCTAACAGCAAATGATAAATCGGATCTCCTTAAAGCTGAACTTGATATCTGGAGGAGTCTAGGCAAAATACAAGGATTTACAGAGTTAGTTACTAAATCATTATAAAACATACATCTATGGTTTCCGCTAATCAAATCTTCAGGTTTATACATAAATTATGGCCCAGTGGCTTGTCTCAGTGTTCAGGTAACTACATTTAATCACTATTGGTACAATTTACTTTTATTGAACAAAAACTTCCAAGTGCACATTTTATTTTCAACATGTTTTGCTTTTAATCACAAATTTATACAAACAGAATGTTTCATCTTTTAGACTCGTGCAAGACAAAGGTGTTGTAAACCTTTGGAACAATGTATGGCAAATGGAAGAAAAAGTTAGATTTATGAATAGAAGTAACACTTTTGTAGCTAAAGTACAGGAGATGGGTGAGTAAGGAAAAAAGAATACAAGACCAGGTCCCATATTTGCCACAGTTTCTGCGTTACTAGGAATTCGTAAAAAGTTTCTCGAATTCGGAACCGACTATGAGATATCGGATAATCTTGATGTAATACCGTAGGAAATCATGGTTATCTACTAGAATAGGCGGCCGAAAATAATGAAATAAAAAGTTTCAGACTGTCTTCTCATCCGCGGCTTCACCCAGGAGTCCGTAAATGACTCTGCAGCACGGCTTAAAAATCTCCTCGAGAACGGAAAGTTGCCATCGGAAGATGATAAAACCCAGCCCACAGAATTCGTCAGAAAGTGACAGAATTAAAATTGGAAACAACAAAAACCAAAAACTTTTCATAACCACATCTCTAATTCATCATAAAATTCAGGGATGCGACAGCGGAATTATATTTTGCAGGAGGAAAGTTTTCGGAAGATGGGTACTATTCGAATAGAAAGGCCCTAACAAAAGAAAAGAAAATTAAAAAAAAAACAAGAAAAAAACATAAGGCCGACATATTCGTGTACCACCCATCTACCGGAAATATTTCCGGAACAAAATCTACACAGAACGAACCACCGCTGTCGCAACCCTTTCACATATAACAGTTACTATACTACTAAAGCAAAATTAATACTTTGTAACGTTTGGTTGAAAATGTTACAAATTACAATTACATTGTGATTTAATTAACAAGACAAAATTAAATTGCTAATTTATCCTAAAACGTTGTTTTTATAATATAACTCTACATACAGTAGCATTGATACTTATGTTTATCCTTACAAATTCAACAATTATTATAATACTTTGAGTGCCATTTATTTGCTAGTTTTATTTTAGTGCTATACTTTAATGTTTATTTTAATGTATATTATAAGATTTAGGAATATACATAGTTGTTAATATGATTCACTAATAAATGGGTGACTAAGGAGTTTCTTTGCTAGTGCTTACGAGTACTTTAGCCTAGTGTTTAGAACAGCTGTTTCTGAATCCGTTGAAGAACTGAGACTGTGGCTTCTACTCTAAGTAGCTTCAAAAGACTTGAGAAACCAGCAGAATACTAATCTCACGTTTCGTGCCCCCGAAGACTGAATGTCAGAGAGGACTCTGTTAAGAAGATTCCGGAATAGATGGTCGAAACCATCAGCCTGAATACAAAAGTAAAAAGATTTAGTAGTTTATGTATTTAAAAAAATTCAACAACGGCGACCTGCAAAGTCAAATAAAGGATTCTATTAAAGTAAGGAGGAATAAATGAAAAGAAGGATCAAATGAAGGAGCAGTACTGCCATTCTTATTGCTATCCAGGCTTTTTTACATTTAGTCAATGTACTCTTTCTTACTACCAATATTTGAGTTTGTACGTTAAACCTCGCTTAGTAGTTAAAGGAACGGTACACTCCAAATTTTGTTCTTATTTGTATTAGTATTCTATGATATTCACCTTAAAAAGTCATTCACAAAGATGTAATTAACAGAACCAAGGCAGAAAAATGAAAGATTGTTTATGATATTTCAAGTTTGGTTCTCCTAAGTTGGGTTACTGTAGCCTGTTTGGAGAGAAAATGGTTAAAAAACATATTTGAGATAAGAAAACTGCACATTGTTCCGCTGGCATGGATTATTACCGAAAAAATGAGAGAAATGTTTTTAGTTTTTGAAAATTTCTTCTAGTTGAAGAGTTTTGCATTTTGCCGTAGGGTTGTGTGGGCGGGATTCTGGTACATTTTTTCAAAAAAGTCGCATTGGTCGAGTTTGGTCACTTGGTAAAGGTAAGCAAGAGAACAACCAAATATATCGAAAACCCTAATAACCCAGCTCATATAACCTTTTTGATCCTATGTGAAACTTTGCGATACTGGTAATAAATAAAGAAATAAAAAATGACATAATTTACATAGTACTGTGAAACCGAAGAAGCTCATTGGCAGTGCTACGCAATTCGGTATTCAAAATAAAACATTAACCAGTCGGCTATGGCTGCTACAAAGACCAGACCTACATTCCTAAGTTGGGTTATTGAATTGAAAGCGTCTTTTAGCAGATTAGAAGTACTTAAGACATAAATCCATCGAAAACTTTAAAGATTTCCACAGCTTTTTAGAGTTTACTCGGAAACCCGAGACCACCTGGTATAAATGCTGTACTTGCAAACATTTAGGTTTAAACACAGGAAGTTTTCGCGGATGTCATCAATACGTGGATTTCGGACCTACTCGATAGCAAACCTCCCTAAACATCTTTTTATCAAATTAAACTAGGATATATTGTGATACATTATTCGTTCAGGGCATATTTGTGAACCACATCTCTGCAACTGTTAAACGTCAAATGGCTGTAAACAAGCATGGATATTTGATTATTTGGATGAAATCCAACGAGAGTATGTGAACCAAGAATCTATTAAGTTAGGAATTCGATGATATTGTCAGTGGAGCGCATAAGCAGGACGATTGTTGATAGAGCGTGGCTTAGTCAAGAAATCCAAAGATTCTAAATTGTAGCGAAATGGGAATTTGAATTACAAACTGATAGATAATACAGTAGTATAAACGAAATAAAGTCAAATAATATTATTAAGGTTTTGTACTGGATGTTCATGAGGCCAACAGTATCATGAGGTCTTCAAGAACGCTACAAAGTGTGGATAGGTAAGTGGGGAAATGTGTAGTGTGCCTTTACAATATGTATACAAATCAAATATTGTGAAATAGAAGTTTCCAAAAAAGCTGGCTTGCGAATTCGAAAGTATTTATTTGAAAAGTATCTAATGTTATACCTTTACCAGTAGTAACAGTCTATTCCGAGCTGTTTCGAATAATTGTCATGAAAAATAAAAAAAACTGTTGGGTGTCTCTTGAAATTGATTTAGATAAATGAAGAACATATCCCAACAATAATTTGTTAGCCAACAGTATTGTTAGTGTATAACTGCCAATGTACACACTCTTATTTATTTTATACTCAGCATCAATTTCAGCGTATCCGTTGGCTTCTGTTCTATTTCGCCTTTAATGACCACGCATAAACAAAGCCATTACTTAATATTTCTAATTTACACATTAAATATAGTATTTGTATTGTTTAACCATTCGATTAAATAAAAGTTTTTCATCGACGTTTTATAAATTAAATGCAAACATTATTAGTACAATCATCCCATTATTATCACGCTTGTATATAATTAATAAAATAAGACTTTTCAACTTTCAAAGTCTTTTTTAGAAGAACTATTTTAGAATTTATCGATATTCCTGTTGCTTCTCCACTTTTTGACGCCTAAATGTGAACAAATTGTTAACTTGTAAATGGATTGTATTTGTATATCCTAAATAATAACTGATCTCCTGTATCCCTGAACGAATATAATAACTGAATAAATAATAATAACTGAATAACTGATCTCCCAACTTTTTCAGGTATTCAAAGATAAAAAGTATGTTCAGTAAAGTGTTGGCAGTGTATTGCCTATTTTGCAAAAGAGATTCTGCAAACATCACAAAACTATCAGTAGATGCGCTCAACTAATCAAAACTAACTATTATGAAATCATAGATTAGCATAACTAAAATATATTCTTGTCTTCAATTGAGTTTTCCTCTTCTTGTATTCGCTTTCCATTAACCCGCCATCGACAGTCTAACTGTTTAGTTTGTATTGCGGGGGAGAATCGAAGAAAATCAGATAGTAACAGAAATACAGTCAATAGATTGTTGATAAAACATGGATAACAATTATTTGACTATTGGCGAAGAAGGTCCGGTTAAGATAGCGTACTATACCAATAATTCAAACACCAATGTTTCATAAACTATAAAGTCTTTAGTTTGATCTGAGTGGGATAACGGAACAGTCAAGAAATCATAAATGACTGATAGATAAACTAATCTTCTAAGTAATTAGTAGAATGCTGACATATTGTGCAACAGGAGTAGATCTAATGTACACTTTCGATAATAAATGTTGCTTATGGTTAGGATAGGGCAAAAGTACTTCTTTAGTACAAAAGAAAAGTATAAAAGTACCAAATGATGAAAATTAGCCACTTTTTAGTTTGCCAAGTCACCAGCTAGGATATAATTTTCAAAACTGTTCAATATTTTCCCCTAGTTAACATGGGAAACGCGGTATTAGCAATGATTAGTATCAGAAAAGATCGATACAAAACTTTTTGTTTGCATTTTCAGTAGTAAAATATAGTGAAGAACATTAAAACCACTTAAGCATATAATTTAAGCTATGATATATATATTTTCGTATGCAATTATAGGCTTCAAGAATTCCGCAAACAAAAAATTAAACTTACTACCGAATAAAATAAACTAGTGCTATTTTATGATATTTGTAAGGTGATTTTCAGCTAACATGTACAGGTCTTCCATTCATTTACATACTGACAATATACAAAAATATGTACTATATTGTTTCTAGCTTCATTCCATTGTTGCGTGGGAGACTGTAAATTATAGAGTCACTAGGGAGCGAAAGATAGTCATCTTTCATAAGCAATTAGTGATAAAAAGATAACATTTTAAGTATTTAAAGACTGGCTATTCAGATAAGATATTTCATTTATTCCAGTACAATATGATACGAAGTGTTATTTGTTTGCTTTCTCTTTCAGCTACAGGTAGGCTCGTGTATTAACTTTAACAAAACACTTACTTTTAATAGTATTTAGTGGTTTTCGAAAAAACTCAGAAACAATATAAAACTGACTGTTATACCGGAATGAATGAATAAAGTCATTTTTAATTTCTCTCAAAGTAAAAGTTTCAATAATTTGGAACTTGTTAGTTTGTCGCCTATAATAAGTGAGGAATATTCCCATATGGTTAAGAATAAAATGTTGGCTAAATGTTTAATTTATAGTTTATGCGGATGCGAACTGTCCTGCTGGTTATTCCAATAGAGATACTGTACATTGTTACAAGGTAATTGATAATACTTACATAGAAGAATGAGACTAAAATGACTTGTAATGTAAAATAATATATTTAAAGAATTATGAAACTAAATGTAAGCTAGTTTTAGATTCAGTCAAACTTTAGTCTCGGTATTGTATAATAATATGTAATGTTCCACGAGCTATGTTTCTAGCAGAGTATCATCTTAGGCAGTATATTAACTTCATTTAAGCCTATTTTATTACCCTTTATTGGAATATATAACGATCATGTACCTTACAATTAATAAATTTCTCTTAAGGTCTATACCACTCCAAAGACTAGAGATGCTGCTGCTTCAAAATGTGAATCTGATGGAGGATATCTTTCTACAATAGCAAACGGATTTGTAAGTTTTGCTCAACTGAAATTCTAAAACATTTGAAGACGCGAAACGTCATTGATAGCAGAAAATTAGTCTGTATAAAAAGGACCACAGGGAGCGTTAGTTCTTATCTCGCAGATTTAATAGTGATAATTAAAAGGCAATTATTTTATTTTGAGAATAAAAGATTGTCGTTTTTGAATAGTATTTTACTACATAAAATACGCATTCAGCAGAAACATTCTTAGGCTAATTAGAGTAAGGAATCAATAGGGAAATATATAATATCTTTAATCTTTATATTATTTAGCTAGCTTGTACGAAAAACATAGAATTTTAATATTGGAATTAATAGTAGACTCTTACTGGAACACGAATTCTTCGTTTATTATAGGACAACTCGTATGTAAACTCTCTTGGTCAAGCTTCTGGAGTCGCATCTATGTGGCTAGGAATCGAATGTTCTGCTGGAAACAAGACTAGTTGTGTCAATGATGATGGCACCGATTTTGGACCGTATGATAATTTCTATCCTGGTATGGACCAATATTTAGAGGTTTATCTCAGAAAAATATTAGACTAAAAGCAATTCATTACTGATGAACATGTTTAAAACATTTAGTTTAGCTTTTGCGTTATACCTGGAAGAATATTCAAAAAGCAAGAAATCGATTCTTGTTTTAATAAAACATTCTTCCTTTACTAATAGAATGAGAAAACTAGGCTTAAATATTTGAGGCAATCCATCTGCAATTGGTGACTGTGTCTATCAGTCTACACAAAATCGCACTAGTGCATATTGGTTATCCTTTGATTGCAACAACCTTCTACCTTTCTTATGTGAATTCGATTATGGATCACGTGAGTTTCAATAAATGCATGAAAACTAAATCTATTTAAACTAATCTATTATATGCTAATTAAAGGTTAGTCATAAAGTCTTAAATGCTTGTCTTGAACAATGTTTACCACGAGGTACATTCCTTATATAGGATATGTTAAACTAACTTGATGAGAATATTTGTCGTTAATAACACCGGGTTGGTATTCACCGTCCGGTAAGCCTCGTCGAAACTACTATTTCAGTTATATAAAATTTATAGCACCGGCTACGAATAATTAGCAGGATGTTCTGGAAAATCAAAAGTGAATGTTTCAACCAATTGTTAATCATAACAAGCTCTTAATTACCGCTCTTCGTTTAGAATGTCCACCTGGTTACACAAAATTCGCTGGTAACTGCTACCGTGTTGGTCTCTCAGCAGATGAAGATGAGGCCGAACTGGCCTGTGAGAAGGACTGCGGACATTTAACATCAATTCATTCTGATAAGGTAATTATAAAGACTATTATTAGGTTAATAAGTAGTTGTAATTTCCTAGGAAGTCTTGCATAAGATTCATGGAAATTTTTTTTTTTTTAGAAAAACAACCTTTTTACAGGAAAATATGTTCCTCACTGACCTAGCGGCCGCACAAGCCCCTAGCAGTTATATGGTAAGAATAGGTCTAAAAGCCTCTACGAGTGAATTTGATTCGTGGATTGACCAGTCTTTCTTCGACTATTCTAATATTGGTAGGTTTGTGTAATTATATTAGAATAATGAATTACAGAAAACAGTTGACTACTTCATAAATGTTTTACACACCGGTTTATGGTTGTACACAATTATTAAAAACTAGCAGCAATAAACGATAGAATTTTGAATTTTTCTGCTAATTTTCGAGTTCAGAAAGGTTGTAAATACTTTGAAATGCTCCTACATAAACCGTTAATTGAGTTTTCAGGCTATCGTAACAACGGAGCTTACCAATGTTATGGACTATCGCTTGTTGATAGACTCGTTAACAGAACTCAATGGGCTAGTGAGAGCTGTGATTCAGTTATTCCTTATATTTGCAAAACAGGTGACTATTTTATGTTAAATTATAAGAGAACTAGTACTAAATGATTTCTCTAAGTCTCGAAACCTAATGTTTCAAAACTTTTCTTCATGTATTGGCCTGCTAATCTATTTTAATCTTTATCGTTTAGTTCCCGGAACATGTGAAACTACCCAACCACCGACTCAGTCTTCTCCAGTATGTGGAGCACCGCAGAGCTTTAGCGATGCTGGAACGGTCAGTAATAGTTATGAATGAAAGGTTGACAACAAATGTTACAATTAAAACCGAATCATACCATAAATCCTGTAAATAAGATTTTCTCGTCAAGCTTAGTTCATATTCCAAGCAAAGAATTAGAATAACCAGAAAACATAGGCGTAAAAATCATATATTTTATCCATTTTCTAGTGTTTAGGTCTATTCTCCGGGGTATCCAGTTCCATATGTGTACAATCCTCAGTGTATATACTTCATTACTACTGCTCCAGGAACAGTTGTCGAAGTCTACTTCCCTTTCGTCGAACTTGTCACCGGTGCAAGCATTTCATTCTACAATGATTTGGCCGATGAGAAGCCCTTTGCAAAGTTAGTTATCCTTTTAAATTTCTTTCTGGATAGCTCCGAGAGCCTTCCATAAAAACGTCTTAGTCCTTAGAATAATACCATATTAGGAACCTAGGATACTAAATTAGAAAACCGTAAACACTTAATATCTTGTATTGTAAAACTTCTTTTGGATAATAATCATAATAATTTAGGATCAGCAGTTCATCTACCGGTAATTTCACATTCAAATCAAGCGAAAATGAAATGGTTGTTGTATTTTCTTACCCATATCAGTTCCAGGGTGGAATCTGGGAGTTCCAGTATAAACCAGCAGGTTAGTAACAGCTTGTAACCTCTGGAAACGGCATAATAAATAGCTGTACCTGATTATGGTTTCTGGTATTCTAATTTTTTGTTTCTAGATTATGATCATCTATGTCCTCTTAACTATTATATGAACAACGGAATTTGCTATAAGGTGAGACTCAAAAACGTTTTTGTTTTTTACATTTTTGAAATCACTGTGACTATTGTAAGGCTCCTAACTATTGAAGATATTTCTATAGAAAGCAGGCTTTGCTGTTATTTCAATATATATCTTGTCGGCAGATTAACTGCAGTGGTGGTTTAAAATTCCCTTTGTTATGTCTGTAACATTTACTAAATATGTATATAATAATGTTTAGTACAACCAACAACAAGCAACAAAGGCACAAGCTTCTAATATATGTAAGGCTGATGGAGGATCACTGGCTATAATCCCAAATAAAGTGGTAAGGTCTAGCTTCTCCTTAGATGAATTAACCTTTTATTTCAACTTGTCGGTACAATTTGTACATCAAATTATATAATCAATTTTACAAGATCCCATACGCTTTTATGAAACATTTGCTTTTGCTCTACCAAACATTAATTTTTCACTAATTCTAATAGATTTTTCCAAATTTTTCCAATACCCAAAGATAGTTGTATGAAATGTTTCTTAATATAGATAAACGACTTCTTGGTTAATATGATGAGTCAGTATAGCAAAGACACCGTCTATATTGGATTAGCTTGTAACAAAGTGAAGACAGATGGAGATTCAAACACTTGTGTATGGGATGATGGAACTACCTTTACCTTTAATGGATTTGAATCTGGTAAGTTCAATAGGTAGTTAATTAATTATACCGGGGCTATGATTGGAGAGCTGAATTGTTATACAGTTTTAATGTGTTTTTAGAAAATAATTGTTTTTACTTTTCCGCCCCAGTTAGAATACGTTTGAACTATTTGTAACCAAATGTATTGATTTTTACAGGAAATCCACGCCAAGGAAGTTACTGCGTCGATTTCAACATGGGTGAGTGGGAAAGCCATGACTGCGATGATCAACATCCATTTATATGTCAAGCACCGCCAAGAATTATGTAATTAACAATGTTCATGAAACAGAGTTATTAATAATAATAAAGTATTAAATTCACATATAAATGGTTAAACAACATGCCATATATGCTGCTGGATCCTAAATTTTGGCTGACTGCAGTGTCTCGAACTGATACATAGTCCCTGTCGTGTGTACAGCTTCTTATGGCAGTCGAGTTCCAAAATTGAACTTATGGACTGTTTACAACATTGTAAGTAATTTATATATACTTTCATCATGACATTAGTTTTGTTTGAACGTTCCGTTTGTTCAAACATACAAACATTGATTTAGTTACAAGATCACGTGAAACGCTTTGGTTTTAAATAGCGCGGTGGCAGACAAAAATTAATATTTCAGTGTTTCATATACGCCGATCATCTTCTTCTGAATAAAGATGAGCTAAAATAGTAATTTTTACATATACTCGTCATCATTCCTTCCTCTACATCTTTTGTCATACGAGTTCTACTGATTGTAGCTGTTACAGATGAATAATAGATTGTTCTTTATATTTGTTCTGTTATTAATTTTGCTTCAAACACTAACAACTGCTGAATGCATTGATGAAGAATGCAAGATGACCAAGTGTTACTCCGTAGGTTCATATTAAAGTACTTCTTTAAAGTTTTATCAACTTTGATAAGGATTGCAATAATTTAAGAATTTCGCTGTTTCATTTTGTTAACCGGGACTATCACCTTTGTTAGGCATATCGTAACTTTTAGAAACCATTGAAACCGGGTACTTGTAACCATTAAGGTTCGATAAGGTTTTTCGATTCTTTCTATTGGGGTTTTGTTTACTTTTTTACTTTTTTTGAACATCATTGATAAACATTAAGCAACCTAACTTGTTCGCACTGTGACTTCTTTAAGGCCCTTTTCTCATTGATAGTATGAGGGATTCCTGATGCTATAGAAGAAAACGATAGCCCAGAACCTGCTCTTTCTGAATCTCTACTTAGAATTGGAAAAATTGGAAAATTTATGAGTTACGGGCAAAAACAAAGAAAAATTTATGAAAAAAACGCTTTGTCGAGCCCCCAAACTTCTTATCGAGCCTTAAAGGTCACAAGTACCTGATTAACTCGATAACTAACTTGTTTCAAGCATAGATAAGTCAGTTACTAATCTTAAAAGCAATTGTTGAAAGAAATCGAATGCATATAAGATATTCAGTTTTCGACAATAGAACATAATATAGAATCTGTTGTTGGGGACTTTTTCTACACAATGCTTTCTTTATATATATTCTGAAATTCAGATAACAACTAAACCTATAAATTCTGAATGTTCTAGGGAGTTGTGGCGAGCTGTTATGAAGGAAGCTGTAGATGCGTTTAATCATATGAATTGCTCAAGAACAGTTTTACGGGAAACAATTATTGTGGACAAAGTTTCTATGTAATTAAAAGTATAACAATGAACCTATATTTATGATTATGCTATTAAACTTCTTCGCTATAAAAGAAATATAGAGAGTGATGACTGAAATGGAAACATCTAATAAATCATTAAACAATTTTAGTGCATTGTCATTCGGTTGTAATCCTGACAAAATAGATTATTTAATTATAATCTATGTATGTCCAGTCATTGAACTCACTTTATCTTCATAAAGGGTTGTTCACGAAAATGAAATGCTAAAACTAGTATTTTGTAATAAACACAAGATTACTTTTATATAGCTTTGTCATTTTTGGGTATTTGTGAGATCAAAGTTATTTTTAAATGTTTTGGAAACGTTTCATATTAGTTGTTATTTTTGTCATTTTACTACTGTTTATATGGATTTTGATTACTTGTGCCGATATATTTGGGTTCCGCACGGCATTTGTACTTTTTCATCCGAAAACTGTTAAAATCGCACAAGCGACTACTTTTTGTTGAACTGAATTGGGTAAGAAGGGGCTTATAGTCAACTATAAAAGGGCTAAAACATTTATAATTCATAAGCTAAAGATGTCTTTGGCAGTCGGTATTTCTTCTATTGCTGGTATTATTGCTGTAATAGCATCTCTTGTATCAATTAATGTTATTATTAATGATATTAACAACTTACAAGATGATATTCAAATTGGAATGGACCAGTTTAAGGTAAGAAATAATCAATATACATAAGAAATGTTACAGTTACAACTTTTTAATTATTCAGTTAATTACAATAAAACTATAGTAGTATTTTAAGTATACCATTAGTTTGCACTTGCATTTATGAACACTATTCTTTTTCTCACTCAATCAAGATACAATAATTTAGTTATAAATTTAAATACTTATAAGTTTTAG
>JAQGAV010001552.1:0-20232 GCA_034691345.1 Phasmarhabditis papillosa
AAAAATTGGGACTGCCAATGGGAAACCTTGTAGTCTTGTCGTTGTAGAAGAGACAGTTGCCGCTCAACAAGGTTAAGAGGCTGTATACTATTTATATTTGTTTAATTTTAGGGTGTCATTTGTTCGAATGTACATGTGGTATGAAGTTTTGGACGCAGTATTATGCCGCGTTCCATGTCAAGAAGTCTCACGCCGGAGAAAAGCCAGCGGTATAATAGTTTAATATATTGAATGTGTTTCTGTCTTTGTAGGACAGGCTGAAAATTTGCTGTGACCTCAATCTCGATCTGAATGTACTTGCCAGCATATATATCAATGTATCAGATAATATACATACATATCTGCGTACGTTTGATTGTGCTAAATGTAAATTGTCTATTCCTTTCAGTAGGTAGTGATGATGAGACGCTGAAGCGTAAACGCGAAGCCTGTGAAATGGTACTGACACCACCGGGTTCCATCAGTATTCGTTTACTTCAGGACAGTTCTTCTCAGGCTAAGCGGCTATCGACAGCTGATATTCGAAATCGTATTCCACTGTCGACACCAACCAAAGTCCAGTTTCCAGCGAAGTTAGTGGATACTGCTCATGCTGCATTCCCAGCTGGGGTAATAATATTCATCCAATAATAGAAATAACTGTTATTACAGCATCTCAGCTCCTCTCCGTTTCTTTCTTCACCAGCAACACGTTTCTCCAAGATAGTGGATATTCCTCATCCTGCATTCCCAGCTGGGGTAATATTGTGCATCCTATAATAGACATATTTCTATTTGCAGCATCTCAGCTTGTCTCCGGCTATTTCTTCAGCAACCAAGTGTTTCTCAATTTCTCCAGTCCCATTACTGCATCTGAAAGTGAACAATTCTCCTCATAGCAAAGATGACAACACTTGGATAAGGTACTATGAGTATTTAAATTACCCGTGTGTTTTTTCATTAGCTGTAAACCACCAACAATCACGCGTCCCACCAATGATACGAGTTATGTTCAAATGAAGTCTGCTGATAATATAAGGATGAAGGTTAGTATGTCGTAAAAAATAATTTGCAATTATTCTTAGGAGCATGTTGAACATGATTATCGGGCACTTTCTTCAAGCGATCAGCCACTTGAGGACAGTTCTAACAATATGCTCGTTGACAAAGAGACGCAGAGATATAAGGATCCCAGCTGCGTAACTGAAGAATCTGAACAAAATGGCCAAATGATGATTGACGACAAGCCATTAGATATACATGGGGTTAATGGATTAGAGGTTATTATGATTTTATTAAATTTTAATTACGTTCTTCTCAGGTTGCAATCGCTACTGAAACCATAATAGATCGACTTGATCTGGTTGCTGATGATGTTGAGGTTGGAGTGGAAAACCGTGGAAAGCAGTCTTCTAATGAGAACTCAGAAAGCTCTAACAAGGTATGTGGCCTTTCAAATATATAATAACTTTATTGATTCTGCCTGAATAAGCGCTAGCATAATTTTGAGTAATCAAAATAATCGAGCGTCAATGGGTACCTCACGAGTGAAAGATAAATTTACCCTCTTAGATTTAGACTCACATGGAGTTATCGTATGTATAATTGCCACCCAATTTTCATAGAGCATAGCTTTGACACTAATTTCAGAGTGTGGCTGATACCGATACTTTGAAATATGTACTCGATATGATAGCTGAGCAGGATGGTAATACACCTGAGTCAGAGAAGGTAGATGGTGTCTCTTGCCGTAGTGGCCAGCAAAATTCTGTTCTCTCTACTCTGATTGATGACTTCAAGAATATGGCAACGGTAGTTGTAATGGCTGGTCATACTCATATCTTCATTTAGGATAAAATACCTGCAGGGGAGCTTGCTGTTGATGACAGTATTGTAAGCAGACCATTTAGGGCCTTTCAGAAACCCGCTATTGTTAGTTTGATTATTTTTTACATTAATGAAACTCAATATTTAGAATAGCCATTTCCAACAAAATACAAAAACGTGTAACATGGTTGTTGCTGTACAGAAGTCTCATAATCCGGTTCATAATGTAAACCCTGGTCAGATATATGACAGCTCGCAACTTCAGACGGATATTGCTGATGCAGCGTGCTTCAAAGCAAATACGAGACAGGTTTTTTATATAGCTATATTAATTAATGAAGGTGTTGTTTTAATCAATATTGTTTAAATTTGTTCATTTTTTTTTCTACACGATATACCACCTGCAGAAAGATCTGCCCACATCTTCTAAGCAAAACGATGTCATTGGCAAACATCTCGTTGTTGATGACACTAATGCAATTTTATTTAAATATAGTGCTTAATTCGTTCATAATTTTCAGACTGATGGCAACTTCACGGCAACTGATAATGAGAATGGGCGCCTGGATGACCGATCCAACTGTAGCGACCATGATTCCCGTTCGGGTGATCATGGTATTCCACAGTCAATTGGAAGGGGAAAAAGAAAAATTATTAACAAGGTACGATTGCTTCCTAGTGTGTGTTAATCCATATTTTAGAACTGTACCATCTGCCCAAACTGCAAGCGATAATCTTCTTTCTCTGTGTGGATCTACTTTTCCCTTCTCATTTTTTTCGTTTTTTCTGTAAATGTAATTCTGAAGTTTTGTATATAGTATTGTATTATTGTTTGTATATTGTATTGTAACTACTTCGAAGTAACGTTGTATTTAGTTCAGTTATTTTATATCTTTGATTCAATTTTCTCATGAATTCATCGCACAATCTTTTTGTTAATTTTGTTTTAGTGTTTGTATAGTTTTTGTTATAGGTTATGAAGATTTTTCACGGAAGTTATTACATGCAGATGTGGATTTGTGAAGTCTGAATTGCAAAAGGGGCTCTATTGTTAGTTAGCTACCATAGGAAATAGAAAAGTGAAGTTTTAACTGATTTGAACAAGGGACAGTATAAATTGTTGTGAGATCTATTCCCATGTCTATAGACTATGGACCAAATGAGTTTTTAGAGACAATTATGTGCAGTTTTGCGAATCAGTCCAAATGGGACGGTAATTCTTTTGTGCTGGCGTGTGTTAACTGTCGCCAGATCTGCGGAGGTTCTTTTCAATTGATTTTAACCTGTTGATAATAAACAGTCGAGTATAACTGGGTGCACGAATTCTTGATGTATGGGACCTTCTACTTGTATTTTTTTGGCACCATTCCATAGCCCCAAGTCTGATCTAAGGACAGGAGTTCTTGAAACATTGCAAACCAATATGGGTTCCGCAGTTTCTGAGAAAAATTATGTTTAAATTTTAAAAGATGAACAGCCCTTTAACCCAAGTGCAGCCGTTGGCTAACCTTGACTGCTCTGGTTGGCCAGATACCAACAAATCCCGACCGTATTTGTCGGCGCCGCCTAGCCGCTACTGACAAAACTTACCCGCCGCTACCAGTAACTGACGGCAGTATTAGCTGGTAGCGGCTGGTAAGTTTTGTTAGTATCTGGTCAACCAGAGTGGTTTTCAATTGAATATAACATGTTAAAAGCTATACGCGTTGGAAACCCGTCAGTGACACGAAAGGCTGAGTATATAAATATTTTTATTATATGGTTTTATGAAATTCTCGTCACTCGCTGTATTGTCGGCACATATTGTAATATGCAAAATTCACTTGCCTTTCATTTTCGCTTTGGTGTTTGTTGTTCTTGTTGTATTTCCCACATTTGCTTCAAAATGTTATTCCTTAAATTTTATAAACAAGAAGGCGTTAGCAACTTCATCTTAATTTTTGTATTATAGCTATGAAGGCGAGGGTATTGATGAAAAAAATTGGGACTGCCAATGGGAAACCTTGTAGTCTTGTCGTTGTAGAAGAGACAGTTGCCGCTCAACAAGGTTAAGGGGCTGTATACTATTTATATTTGTTTAATTTTAGGGTGTCATTTGTTCGAATGTACATGTGGGATGAAGTTTTGGACGCAGTATTATGCCGCGTTCCATGTCAAGAAGTCTCACGCCGGAGAAAAGCCAGCGGTATGGCAGTTTAATGTCTTGAATGTGTTTCTGTCTTTGTAGGACAGGCTGAAAATTTGCTGTGACCTTAGTTGCAATCTGGATGTACTTGCCAGCATATATATCAATGTATCAGATAATATATATACATATCTGCGTACGTTTGGTTAGGCTAAAAGAAATTGTTTATTCATTTAGAAGGCGGTGAAGATGAGACGCTGAAGCGTAAATGCGAAGCCTGTGACCTGGTAATGATACCATCGAGGCCCATCATAATTTTTTTTCAGGACAGCTCTCCTCATGCTAAACGGCTATCGACCGCTGATATTCGAAATCGTATTCCAGTGACGACACCAACTGAAGTCCAATTTCCAGAGAAGTCAGTGGATACCCCTTACCCTGCATTTCCAATTAGGGTAATATTATTCATCCTATAATAGAAATAACTGTAATTACAGCGTCATAGCTCCTCTCCGATTCTTTCTTCACCAGTCACACGTTTCTCCATTTCTCCGGTTAATTCCCTGGCTAATGCGGATTCCTACTTGTAAGTGTTTTAGTTCACGCCTTATATAATAATGTACTTAAGCGACTATCCGCATGTTTCATTTGATCTCGTCAATACTGATCTGATGGATCCACGTCTATGTCCTAGGCTGCCGAATTCAGTATATCAGTAAGAATATTGCTCCTATCTTGAAAAATATTTATATTTCAGTATGAACCATATTCCTGCCTCCGACCTTCCTATTCTTCCTGATTTAATGAATGCCTATCAGGAAATAATCGGAGCGAAGTTGCCCGTTAATTACTCGGGACAAACATTAGCCATCGAAGAGAATCAGTTGGTGTATATTGACTTGCTATAAATGCCATTTCTTCAGGAATGCGAAATTGAACAATTCTCCTCATAGCAAAGATGACAACAATTGGATAAGGTACTGATGAGTATTTATATTACCCGTGTGTTTTATCAATAGCTGTGAACCGCCGACAATGCCAAGACTGATGCAAGCGTGCAATTTTTCCTTTAAATCCACGCGTCCCCTAAATGATACGAGTTATGTTCAAATGAAGTCTGCTGATAATATAAGGATGAAGGTTAGTATGTCGTAAAAATTAATTTGCAATTATTCTTAGGAGCATGTTGAACAAGATTATCGGGCACTTTCTTCGAGCGATCAGCCACTTGAGGACAGTTCTAACAATATGTTCGTTGACGAAGAGACGCAGAGATGTAAGGATCCCAGCTGCGTAACTGGAGAATCCGACCAAAATGGCCAAATGATGATTGACGGCAAGCCATTAGATACACATGGGGTTAATGGATTGGAGGTTTTTATGATTTTATTATATTTTAATTACGTTCTTCTCAGGTTGCAATCGCAAGTGAAACCATAATAGATCGACTGGATCTGGTTGCTGATAATGTTCAGAATGGAGTGGAAAACCGTGGAAACCAGTCGTCTAATGAGAAATCAGAAAGCTCTAACAAAGTATGTGGCCTTTCAAATATATAATAATTTTATTGATTGTGCCTGAATAAGCGCTAGCATATTTTTGAGTAATCAAAATATTCGAGCGTCAATGGCTACCTCACGAGTGAAAGATCCTCTTAGATTTAGACTCACATGGAGTTTGCGTATGTATAATTGCCACCCAATTTTCATAGAGTATAACTTTGACACTAATTTCAGAGTGTGGCTGATACAGATACTTTGAAATATGTACTCGATATGATAGCTGAGCAGAATGGTAATATACCTGAGTCAGAAAAGGTAGATGATGTCTCTTGCCGTAGTGGGCAGCAAAAGGCTGTTCTCTCTACCCTGATTGACGACTGCAAGAATATCGCAACAGTAGGTGCAATGTCTGGTCATACTCATATATTCATTTAGGATAAAATACCTGCAGGGGAGCTTTCTGTTGATGACAGTATTGCAAGCAGTCCATTTAGGGCGTTTCAGATACCCGCTATAGTTAGTTTGATTTTTTTTTTTACATTAATGAAACTCGGTATTTAGAAAAGCTTTTTCCAGCAACATACAAAAACATGGTCTAACATGGTTGTTGCTGTACAGAAGTCTCATAATCTGGTTGGCAATGTAAACTCTGGTCAGATATATGACAGCTCGCAACTTCAGACGGATATTGCTGATGCAGCGTGCTTCAAAGCAAATACGAGACAGGTTTTTTTAATAGCTATATTACTTAACGCGTATGTTCTTTTCAGAAAGATGGAAAGTTTCTCGCAATTGATATTAATACCAGGCCTCTGGATAACCAATCCAATTGTAGCGAACATGGTGGCTGTTCAGATCAGGACGCAATTTCTTTATTAGTAAATGAGGAGTTACGCCATCTAAACCATGATCATAAGTATGTAATGGTTGATAATATTTTGCCAGTTGATGAAACACCGAAAGGAGAAGCCGACAAAGATATGCACCAGATTGTTAACAAGCACGATGAGGTAAATTGTTTCGCAGTTTTTGATGATCTTTCTTTTCAGAACATCTAAGGCACAAAGGGAAGTGATAATCTTCTTTTTCTTGGAGGATCTACCTCATTTGTTCGTTTTTCTTTAAATGTATTATTCTTACGCATGCTCTTATGGAAAATGTCAAATGCTTCCTAGTTGTTCATATTATTGTAACTTTGTATCTAACTCTTTTTTGTTTTGTTTTATTCTCTCAAATGAATATATGCGCGCGATGCGGTGTCTTTTCATTTGTATTCGTTTTAAATTCAGAGTATTTGTATAGTTTTTCTATGGGTTCTATATGTAAAGATTTATTTTCTTTGTTCATCTTGAGTTAAAAAAGTGTATGGCGCTCATATGATATTTATTACTGAATACTTGTTAGCTACTATAGTATATAAAAAATGATGTTTTAGCTGATATAAACAAGGGACAGTATAAATTGTTGTGAGACCTATTCACATGTTTATTGACTATGGATCAAATGAGTTTTTAGAGACACTTATGCGCAGTTTTGCGAATTAGTCCAAATGGAGCGGTAATTCTTTTGTGCTGGCGTGTGTTAGCTGCCGCCAGATCTGCGGAGGTTGTTTTCAATTGATTTTAACCTGTTGATAGTAAACAATCGTGATCAAATAAAAGTGGGTATAGAGGAAATAACAAATAACCCCAAAATATTGTCTGTAGGATCTACTGTTTTTAGTAATTATATAAAAGTTAAGTTAAGGGGATTAAGGTGTAGAAATTTTATATTGTGGATCTTAATCGGAGACGGACGTTGTGATGTTATACATGAAATGGTATAGATTGCGCAAACGTCGGAACTTCCCACCATCCCACAACACGATTGATCTAATCTCATATAAATTTGAGTGTCAATAGAGTGTCACTATAAATACATGTAATTGAGTAACATGATAGATTTTTTGCTACAGATAGGTATTTCCCATTTACTTGCTAGTTACGTTTACAGTCTTAAAAATATCGACGCTGAAGCTTCCTTACTCACTCATAGTAAACTGTATTCCTCACAATATGTGGGTTCGTTCGATGTGCCATTGCTAAGTTTCGTCGTCGAAGCAGTTGATGACGAACTTTCCAGTGGGTTTGAGTCTGCAATAAACGATAATAAAGAATAGTTAATCTTCTCAAAAACAAGGAATGGATTGTGGATATTGACCCCAACACGTAATGATTCCGTACCTACTCCATGAAGTTTAAGAATTAAAAAGCATATTCAACGTCGGGTATAACAAGGTAACAGCGACTCAGCCACAAGACTAAAAATCGATCGAATTCACTAATAAAAGCCTTTGGATTATATGATCCGAACGGTACGCTAGTATGTGAAATGATCCTCTCGTAAGTAAAGTACTCGATCCCACAAACCGGGACAAAAATGAATAGTTGGGCAAAATAGATAAAATATACCCTGGTGTAGTATTCCATTTTGGCAAGTAAAAACTGTTTATGTATGAACACCATTCTGGGTTGATTAGAGTACAATAATAGTTTTAATAATAAATAGTTTGGAGTAGTATAAAGCGGTTCGTCTTGGTTAATAGTGGACGTGATATAAAGTTAGAAATCAATGTAGTAGCTTAAAATAGCATTTTGATATGATTGTAAAGCATTTTAGCTGTTTACGAGTAGCGCTGATGAAATGTCCTGATTAGAAAAGTAAACTTGTGAGCGTTGAAAAAACCTAATGTAAAACTGAAAAATAATAACCAGTGGTCAGATTTTGACGGACTTGCAGGTGCTTCTTATTCAAAAGTAACATTGAGTATTCAAGAAAAATGGTATAATATACTATTATGGATGCAGCAACTACCCACTGAAGAATTTCTATCGCTTCTTAACTTCAATCCAGAACCAGGATTTGTAACCAAATGTTGAAATTTCTCGTAATAGTAGCCAAAAAATCTTACAAGTGTAATAACAGAATACGATATTTCGAAGAAAGTATAACCTAAATAGGTGTGGCACACGTTAAGAAAATAACAATAAAGATGAGATCCAAAAAGGTTCTAGGCTGTCGCTTTCATATCTCGAAGAAGATTGTCTGATGCGTCCCGTTCGCAAAAACCTCATAGTCACGCCATATTTGCATCATTTTTTCAAAATTATCATATTTCAAGAATGTTGAAAAAAGTCGGAACGATAAATAATTATAGTTAGTCAATGTTTGGTACCAGAAATATGAACAAGTCATCTGTAACGAGATAGTTGTAAAACGAGTTAAAAACCAACTCTGCTTCAATCCGACTAAATTTGCAAAGCTATACTTGAACCGGCATTTCCTGACTAAACTATTGAGTAGAGTAGTTGGCAGAGTAGTTGTAAAACATTAAAAATCCAGCACAACATATTAAGCAAGTATTAACCATTAGTTATAAGAATAGCGACCGGCCCGCAATTATAATTTTAGGTCAATCAGGAGCAGATATCAAACTAACTATTTCGGTTGTGAAATAAACATTAAAAGTGGAAAAAACTGACAGAATGAAGCAAAACTTCGCATAAATAAGGTTTATTTCTGTTTCGTCAATACAGTTGCTTTGTTGTTACACACCACTATTAAATAATTTCGCTCTAAATTTGAAAATTGATATTCGATTGACCGCCGATGACCTTGGCACGTCCAAAATCGAAAGAAAGAATAGGAAAGTTCCAAGTATGAAGATATAAATTGAGAAGGAAAGAGAGAAGTTTGAAAATTAATAAACTTCACAATTTTTTAAGCCTACAACGCTGGATAAGTTGGTAGACCTGGACATGCAACTTACTATTGCAATTTGCAAGTTTCACTAAATGGGAAGTTCCTGGATTAGTACCTTTAACAAAGTTTAATCTATCAGTTTTTCATAAAAGTCACTTCCTGGTTCTGCCTGCCTGTTTCATCTTAGAATACCGTGACATTCAATGAAATGGGAAGATTTATAGTTGAATGGCATTCAATGAATCGTCTTCATTAAGAGGAAATAGCTTAAGACTTAGGCTCTACACGACTAGTTCAGTGTTGCAGGGATTTATAGACTATAGAAATGCTGTAGGTTAGAAATTCAGAATTGGCCACGGAACGTCGGACCAGCCGTCTAGTCGAATGGAGACCCATGCAATTTACAAGGCAAATGGGAAGACCAAAAATAAGATGGAGGGATCAATTCAAGGAACAGCTAGGAGAAGTTTTGATGCAAACGGAAAGAAGTGAACCAAGAGCTTGGAAAGAAAGCAACAATAATCAGATTGATATAATCTTGCGAATTGAATAAATGTTATATTATATATATATATTATTATAATTGGCCAAATCCCTACTCCCAAAGTACGAGTATCAATTATAAACGAATAACAAATGATAATTGTCTGTCTTTTAATTGTACTTTCGGAAAATAAACATTCATTATTATTATTATTAATGAAAGATGAACTTTACTTGACGAATTCAAAGTTGTAGTTGAAAATTTCAATTTATAGTCAATGTTCTTGACATTTCGAAATAAAGTTTGCTTCAAAAGTGGTTATTATTTCAATGTCAATGATTAGAGACAGACTATTGTTTGTTTATGTTTTTAATCATATCACAGCACACCGTAATTAAAGACGCAATAATAAGATTATTATGTGAATGGTACATGGTCCTTGCCCTAGTAAACCCATAAAACACAGTAAATAAGCTACAATCAACAGTAAAAATAAGAGATTTTGTTAGAATTATGGTTCTGAAGCGAATTCTGGTCAAGCGGAATGAATACTTAATTTAGTGTTTTCAAACAAGAAGCCCAATCTATGTTCAGATGAGTAGATCACAGCTTACAGATCCCCACACAAATTTTATTAATTGTATGATTTCTTTAAAACTGAAGTTTTCAGTATCCTCTTGATCTATGTAGGTTACGTAACCTTCAAACTCTTCTGAGATTTACAAAACTATACGGAATTACTTCCGGTCAAGAATATTAAGAGTTTCATTAGGCAGCAAGTACCTAAATTAAGAGCCAAAGAACAGAAACAGTACAAATTACAAGTTCACAGTTCTCTATAACCTTCACTTCCTGGTTCTCTCTGACTGATTGACCTATGAATGTCCATGACATTCGAGTAAATGCGAAGAGTATTAACAACAAAATATAATAAGTGAAAAAGTCTGGCAAAAATGCTTTAATATGGTAATTCCGAAAGTTACTGATGCTACAATCAGTTTTCAAACCTTCGACTACATAAGTTTCGTAACACCCGAGATATTATATAAGTTAGAACAAGGATTGGAACTTCATAAAAAATAAGTTTGCGAAGACTGCCGTGCGTTTTGCAATACAGATTATGTTCATAAAATGAGGGTTTGTCGAAAACTAAAAGATACAACTGATGCTGGATAAGATAATCACCTGTGTCCGTATTCACTAATGTTCCACACGGGAAAGGGACCGCATATTCCCGGCGGGAACGGTTTTCATCCCCCCTACTAACCATGGCAACAAATAACGTTCCGGTTAAAAGAATTTTGAATGCACGGGAACGGACGGGAACGTTGATTAATACTGTTTTGCCGAGAACATTCCCGCGGGAAGGTAATTCGTTCCCGTTCCCGTGACGGGAATATTGGTGAATACGGCCACAGGTGTCCAATTAAAGGTGTTTGAAACAAAAAGTCGCTTAAATATTCATGGAACCAATGGATGATTTAGTTGAAATGCGTAGGGGCAGCTGATCCCGAACGCAAATTAGTCGCAATCAATTGCTAGGAAAAGGGAAATACGGAATGATAGAGTGTTTGTATGTATGTAAACAGGATCTGTAGATAAGGTCATGGATAACTAACCAAATAAAGGGTTAGGATATTCAAATAAGGATAACGATTAAACTCTGAGTTGTATAAACAAATGTATCAACAACCTGTCACCCGATCAATTTGAAGTTTTGGGCCTAAACTACATTCGAAAGCTTTATTAAGGATGTTTCGGTAGAAAACGTTTATTTTTTTCGAATGAGCCACGCTAGAATTTGTATAGTCATCGCCAAGAGTGGTGATGGAGTGTGAAGAATTCAAAACTCGTCTGAGCCCCTTTAGCGAGCACCGCGCCACTATCTGACGGCTACTGTCCGTTCAATATTGTACTTTACAAGTACGCGAGTGCAATTTGCCTGCAGGTGCGGTGTTATAAATCCTAAAAATACGCAAGTGACGCTCCATTATTACTCTCATCGCTGAATATACAGAGGTAAGATAAATTGATCAAAGATGGAACATTTGTAAGTAATTGAAAAGCTTAAACTTGAAGCAGAATCAATCGTCAACCTACAACATACAGGTTTGCAATCTCCAAGGCAACATTGCACATTTATATAGTTTTTGTATAATTTTTGGTCTACAAACAAGACAAATAATGTTTATTTACACATGTGAATTTAAAGACGCGGCAGCGGTATACAAAATAATCGCCATTGAAATTTTTTTTCTCTGAAATGAAACAGCCAAAAATCAGGAAGACGATTATTACAGAGTGTCTACCAAAAATAAAGAACAGTATTTGACAGTTTCCGAAATAAGAAAGTGGTTTTACGAGAAAAGTATTTAAAAAAAGTATTTTATTTCCAGTATCACTCGTATCACAATAATAGTAAATGTCTTGATAGTATATGATAGAGAAAAGTAAAACAAACTTAGAAAACTCAAATGTAGAAGCCATTTCTAATGAAACTATCTAGTGGACTAGATAAACTAGGTATAAATGAATATGTTTTTAGAAAAACTGAGGGTTTTTACTCAATCTCCAACTATCGGTTTAAAAGAAAATGGCGAGACAACATATTGCAAATAAGGGCGAATTACACTTACCAAGGAAGTGTTTTAGCTCAAGGTGGCCAATCAAAAAACTATCGACGAAGCTCGATAGAGGGTTGAAATGGAGTAAGTTTCACGTTTTTATTTTCTGCTCGGTGCCGTAACTCGGCCGTTCGACCTCCTTAGCAGAAAATAAAAACGTGAAACTTACTCCATTTCTACCCTCTATCGAGCTGCGTCGATAGTTTTTTGATTGGCCACCTTTTGCAAAAACACTCCCCTGGTAAGTCTGTTGCTTGAAATAAGCTTTCAGTTCAAGAGAATGTTAGTTATTTTATCCAAGCTTTCAAATTTTAGTAACTGCAAAGATTGGATAACACCGCTAAAACCTAATTCTAGGAACTGCAGATTATTTGAGCTTACGAAATGTTACAACTTTAGCTTTATTTCCAGCAATCTTTCAAAAAAAGGCAGTTGTGGTCATTTTGCCACCTACTGATCTGAATCGATGGTATTTACAGGCGGGTTTTATTTGCAATGGTAATTTAGGAGATGGCTGTGTAAAAATAATAGTACATTTTATTTTATGAGGTTGGTTAACATACAGGTGGCGAAGTAGTAAAAAACTTAGATCTTCTAGAAATAATAATAATATAAAAATAAGATCCTTAAATACTAGGTCTTCAGAAGTTCAATATCAATTCTCAAGCGCTCAAATAGCTTTATAATGTATAGTCAATGTATGATTCAAGATGAATAATGGAGTGTGGCTTCCGTATTTCAAGGAAATTTTGCGTTTATTTTCGGTTTTCGAATACTTCCAGAGCCATTTTCAACGAGTTTCTTTTTTAATACTCCATTATTATTCTATAATAGAACTATAGAAGTTTGCCAAAAGTATAATTGCTTTTACAAATGACCAGTAAACAAACAGTTAACCTTAAATATTGTCCATCTCAAGACCTAGGTTTCTAGCGCGGTATCACGAGAGGGGCGCTGTGTTATAAAAAATGAATGTACTTTTAAAGAAAGCGCACCACGTCGAACGATTTGCATTCATTTTTCATAGCATAGCTCATGATTCCGCGCTGGACACCTAGGTCTTGAGATGAACTATAAAAGACCTTTTTTCCAATACTTTTTACCTTAAAAGAAGCAATAGTGACGAATTGAGTTAAAAAGGACATAAACCTATGTTTACAGGTGGTGAAATCATATTTTTAAAAGTATTTATCTATATTTTCGTGACCAGTTTGACTGACAATCGCCTCATCATGAAAGGGTTGGTTGTTGAGAGACAGCGGGTATTTACTATTCAGTAAAACCTGACATACTGCGTTTACAAAGGCGCGCATAGAGTCACATGAACAGTTACATATAATGCACAAACTGTAGAAACTCAATTGTAAAGAGGAAACCCGTTGGCAAAAATAAGAGCGCCCAAAAGTGGGGGATCAACTTTTCATAAGCGGAGAAGGTTGAAAAGGACTGGCCTAAGCTACTTGGCCATTGTGTTTTGTTATATCACAAGAAAAAAACCGTATCACCGTCTTAGTAACAACAAAAATGAATTCATTATCATTCAATATGGGTCTTGGAATGGAAAATTTGGGACAAACCATGTCGAATCAAAAGCAAAATCGGAATAGAAAAATATAAATATGAAGCTGTTTATTGTTTTTGTCATTTTTTGCCAGAAGAAGCCAAACGGATTATTTGACAGACGAAAGGAAGCCTTGCAAGAATACTGCTTTTCTACCTCTAGAATAATATACTTTCTACAACATACAACACATAGCTGGTTACCTGTCCGGCCTGAAATTTTGGAGGTCAGGCCGGGCCGGGCCGGATACACAACTGATTCAGCCCGGCCTGCCCCGCCCGACCGGATAGCCAGCTCTGAAATAACCTGTACCAAGAGATAAGTTTCTAGCACTGTATTCTGAGCAGCAGCGGTGGTATCTAAACAAGAATAAAAAATCCGCGATTGTAAGCCTTTCTTCAAAAGTACATTCAATTTTAATCTAACACCTCCCCTCGATGATTCCGCGCTGGAAACTTATCTCTTGATATAGACTATGACAAACAAACGATAACAGAACGGCTGTATACAGGGGCGTCCGCAATTGCGTATTTGTTCTTTCCTGGATAAGATACAAAATAAAACCAGTGCAATAATATTTTTCAGACAGCAAACGAAAACTTGCGCAGCGAACAATTTAATGGTTTTCCAATGTTGCCACAGAACGAGCGATTTATAAAACCTTGAACAACACCGCGCACTACAGTCTTCTTTTTGTTATAGACTATACAAACATTTCATGCCTCTACTCATATAACGAACAATGAGATTCTGAAGGGTTATATAGTGCGATTCAAGACGAATAATGGAGTGTCACTTGCGCATTTTTCGGATTTTTAACACCGCACCTGCAGACAAATTACACGTGCGTACTTGCAAAGTACAATATTGCATGGAGAGCAGCCGCCAGATGCTGGCGCGGTGCTCGCAAAAGGGGCTCAGACGAGCGTTGAATTCTCTACACTCCATCATTACTCTTGGCGCTTACTATAACTTATAACAAGATCTTCTCTAAAAACAAAGATATGTAGGCGACAAACTAATTCAACAATAGTCAACGCATTATGTTATTTATAATATAATTTAATATGTTAAGACGAATTTAACTATCGAATACACAATATCACTAACAAGTGTTTTCCAAATAAAATTGTAAACTTTGTTGTATTCTTTCATTAAACAAATTCAACTGGGTATTTGAGAGAAGTTAATAACGACCGGGTTAAACTGCTGATTGTCGGGTAACAATGCGTGCCACTTTCTATTTATTACCTTGACCACTTTGCAAACAAAAATCACATGGGAAAAACTGAAGATGAAACAAAATGCGACAAAACGGAAACAAAATTCTTCAATTTTAAGTTTTAAAACACTTTTAATATTATAGATTTTGTACGAAACGAAGTCTTGGTAGTTTACCAGGTTAGTATATCACTTGAAACTAGAGTTGGGCGTTTGGGCTCGTTTTTAAAAACGAGCTCAAACGCCCAACTCTACTGGAAAGAGTAGAATAAATCTATTCTAAGATGATAAATGCACAAAATATACCGTACCAACATGAAAAATAGCAGTTTAGTGGCAGGGCTGGCAATTTCACTGGCCGAAGATAAAGAACAGTGTTTGACAATTTTCGAAATAAGAGAGTAGTGTTACGAGAAAAGTAAAATAAACTCAGACAACTCAAAGGTAGAAGCCATTTCTAATGCAACTATCTAGTGGACTTCATAAACTAGGTCTCTTTTCAAACAAAATGATGCTTTCTATCGGGAGAGTAGTATCGATATTACGAGCTTATTGCGCGATGGCCAACAATCGTGAATCCCAGAATATAGTATCTTCGAATTGAACTTATGTTTAAAGGAAGCTAGTGTCGGGTTTTTGAAGTTTGTCTCATATGAAAGACAATTTTTTTCTAATATAGCAAGGGTTTCTTCGTTTTTTCTAAAAAAGTTTCGTATTCGAGAAAAATGCATTTGAATGCGCGCGCTTACATTCAAGAAAGCAGATTAATTTACCAGTACAGGAACGTATCAGCAACGGCTCTCCTGCACGGTGTTTACAAATGATGACAAATCAACATTTTTGGCCATAACTTTCTTTAAAAATAATTTTTTCCTTCGTTTTTTAAGCAAAACTGTACTACTCCATCCGGTCCATCGAATGAATAAAATTAAACTATAAATTTTTGGAATCTTCGGAAGATAAGAGGAAAAAACACTTTTCTCACGTAACTTTTTGCGCAATAAAAATTTTCTAAAAATTATTTCACATTCCATTCCGTCAAAGCCTTCTAAGCTATAAATAACTTTAGATATAGCAAAATGTTCCACTTTTGATGTTTTTACACCCAAAAAACCAATTCTGCAATTGCATTACCGTAATGGTAAAACCCAGCAACAAGTTCCTTTAACACTTTCAAATACAAGCATAACACATAACTATTAAGGTTCTCGTCCTCGATTGGGCAGATCACTTCTTTTTTTGTTACTGCGTTGTATTTTCGGCATTGATGGCGAAGAAATATTAGTGTAGTTGAAGAGTAACAGAGATATTTGAGAGAATACCGGTTATACAGTCTAAATGGACACGTGACATACAAGGGTCAATGAAGGTAACAGCTTTAAAAATTGTAGAAAATCGATGATTATAAAAAAAGAAAATGAAATAATTTCTTAACGAGTAGCTAACTTCTCAGTTTTTTTCTTTTAAGTAAGAGAACGTTAGAACAGACCCGACACATTTAAGAAGTATGTAGATTTTGTTTGTGTATTCTCAAGTTTTGGAAATGACAAATCTTCTATTATATTCAATATATAAATATTTATTGTATAGCTGACACAAGATTCGCTCTATGCAACGAGTTCGGGAGTCCATACCTTGGTGAAATTTGGGTTGGTGACTAAAATTAGATGTATAAAAGTTGGTTAGTTGGTTTTTCTTTGCCAGTCCTTTTAATTCGTGGTTTGTTTGACAAAAATTGTTCTTTTGAAAATGTATAAACTAACGACCCTAGACGCTTACTTTAGCCTAGTGGTTAGAGCAGCGGTCTCTGAATTCGTGAGAATTTGAGGCTGAGGGTTCGACTCTGCGTAGCTACGGAAGGCTTGGGAATCTAGCAACTTATTTATCCCATGTTTTGTGCCCACGAAGACTAAATGTTAGATAGAAGCCGTCTTTTCTCAGAAGATTCCCGAATAAATGGCGGAAGCCGTTCCTCGAAGAAACCCCATATTATTGTGATACAAATAATACCGAAAAGGGTGTTCTGGGTGTTAATTTAAACTCATATGTTATTGCTATTTTGGGAAATCAATACTCATTTATTATCCCAATGACAAATATGTTTGTGCAGAATTCTGCACTCTATGAGCTTTCGTTGCATGTATTCGTGTGTTTCTTGTTAATCTCGCCTAACGAGATAACATATTTGTTTGTTGATGTAAGCCTAATTATTGGTTAAAACCTCATTCCGTTGCAATAAAGCCTAAGTTGTGCGGCTTCGTTGTTTTTAGTCCTCTATTCCATTAAGTAAAACCTTATTGTCTAGATCTATATTTACTCCTAATATGTCTTTCTGTGAGTAGCCCCTCGCAGTCTAGTACAAACTCTACCACTGAACCACCGTTCTATTATGTGGGTACGCTCCCCGCAGTTCATTCAGTGGTAGAATTTGTATTTAACAAAAGAACATTAACAAACAAACTTGTTATATCGTTAGGCGAGACTAACATGAAATACACGAATACATGCTACGAAGGCTCGAAGAGTGCAGAATACTGCACATGTTCTTAATAAATGGCAACACAAGACTGACCTGCATCTTTCTCAATTTGTGGGAATCCAGAGCCTATGACACACTTTGCTTGTGTGATTGGAATCCAATCATTGTTGATTTTAACAGCAGAAACTCCCTCACTGATGCATTTGTATTGAAACCACATCGACGACATTTTAATCTGCGGGAAATATACAAGCATTATACTTGATTCTTGGTTGAGAAACCGCATTTGCAGTCCTGCACCCTGAGCGAAAAACATGGGATTGATGTCATCTTCGCAGGTAGCGTTATATTGGTTTTGAGTGATGTTCTGAAGTGTTGTCTGGCCAACATAACCTGTTGCTGATGTGTACACTTAAAAGAAAACTTTAATAAAATAGTAATGTAAACTCTTTCATAAGTTCCAACCAGGATAAGGAGAGGCCGGCGGGCCCAGAGATGGGAAAATACCGCTCCGTTTCTCTAATTTCCCACTCCGGCCTTAGTCTGTTTCACAATTTTCAGCGGATATTGTTCAAAAAAGTTAGTTGTGTTATTTAATCTTTACCTATTGATATTTTAGGATACTATTTATTAAAATGTTCAAGTAACTTAGTCGATTTTTTATGATTTCCTTCGTTACCCCGGCGGATTTTTTGGAATTTCGGTCCCGGCCCGTGAAATTCCCAGTCCAGGGCGGGCCCTTGTCTTATTCACAGTTTTCAGCGGTCATGTTAGTGCTAAATTTTCAATTTAACAATCCAAAGTGCGAGAATCTTCATCAATTAATGAATTTAGATATTATTTGGCACAATATTTAATGAAATCTATTTCGATGCTGCCCTAATGGGTCGGTCACATTACAAAATTCCGGCGCCCTCGAACGGATAAATTTAAAAAAAAGTTGACCCCAGTCGGGACTTTGCCATTCCACACCTGTGGTCGTAGTATAGAAATGCCCGGGTGGGTGCCCGGGCAGTTTTTGCCTGCCCGAGCCCGGGCACCCGGCGAGTTATTAACATTCACAGTATGATGTCAGCTGACAATTCAGCGGTTCTGCTGGTTTGACACATCCATTTGCGACGTTGACATTGACACATTCATGGATAGTCAGAATAGCGACGACGATACATAGGACAGGATGCCACATAGTCACGAGCGATTAATACAATTCTTACACAATATCGCTCTTTTTGTATAGCCCGTTTTTCACATCATTTCAAATAGTAATTGTTCAGAAATGGTAATGTATATGATAAAATAATAGGAACGACGATAAATATGTACGTGGCGGTGTGCTGAAGCAAAGCAAAGACAATTTTATTGCATTATAGAAAGAAGAAGCATGATCCAAATAGTAAAAGTATATAACAAAATAAAGTTAGAATTAAATAATAAAAGATTTCACCCTTAATTGTCGACCATTTTTATCAGTTGTTTAAGATTCTACAGGGCATTGCACGTATTTTGTTGAACAAATTAATTAAACAGAATTTCATCAGGGCAATCGTATAACTGTTCGATATTTAAAGAAAAATTATGCTGTCAATTACAGTGATGAGATTCAGATGCGTAAAACACTGTGAGCATGTTATCACTTTTCTTATATGGGTCCAGGTTCGAAAAGTTATTTAGTCAAAGGAGGGGGGGGGGGGATTTGGGGCTAACACTAAGAAATTAGGCTCGGTGCCGTAGCTGACTTGCCGAACTAGAGCGCCTTTACTTTATCGTGGTTACTGCACTATTTACAATAGGCTCAGTCATTATACAATATAACATGTTTCATAATAATAATAATAATAATATTTTATTTTCCGAATGTATAATTACATCAGAATAGATCACAGTGTAATTTTCCAAAGTATAACTTATTATGATACTTATATTTTGGGGAGGACTGAGGCCATAATTGGACTTGCTTACCATTTGTACACAAATGGACAAGAGAATTCATTAATAAAAGCTTAAACTATTTACGAGAGGATGATTAACTTTAAGCCAGCAATGGTATATATGTTACTTTACATTAATATGGAAATTATAGTCCATCTCAAGAACTAGGTTTCCAGCGCGATATCTGGAGCGGGGCGCAGTGTTATAAAAAATGAATGTAATTTTGGAGAAACGCACCAAGTTCATCGATTTCACATTCAATTTTTATAACGCTGCGTCCCGCTTGTGATACCGCGCCGGAAACCTAGGTCCTGAGATGAATATTAGGGGAAATCATTCGGCGCCTGCGTGCAATAATTTGTACGATGGCCATGAGCTTGCAAGGTTTTCGCAAAAAGAACACATTACATAAACGTAAATTATTAGAAATACGATAAGATATAAACTGCTGTCATTGTCATTGAACCATTATTTGAAAATGTTGGCAGGATTTTAGAGAAGTCTGTCTAAAACTTAACAAGTTGTTCATTTTGTATCTTCCGAGAAAATACAATATTGATTATATTTATTACTAGCAGATCTATATACATTTAAGCATATTATAATATTTATACAATTGTTATCCATCTTATTTAAGTAACTTTAGTTCTTCGACCACTCCATCCCACAATTCAATTCTAGCCTGAAGTGCCTTCTCAGCCGCTGCGGTGGCCTCTTCCCAGCGTTTATCGTTGTCGTCTCCACAGACTTCGGCCATCAT
>JAQGAV010001553.1:0-20214 GCA_034691345.1 Phasmarhabditis papillosa
GCAGTTTAAAAATTCTTTCGACTTTCGACTTTCGACTTTCGCGAAAGAAAATTTTTGACTTTCGCCCAGCTCTGGTAGGGGACTGAAGTAACGGTTGGTTGCTGGGACAATAAATGATTGAAATCAAAAAAAAAAGTACATCAAATTTTACCGGAAAACAAGGAGCCGGATGTTTTGCATGTCGGCCCGAGCAGGTCCGTGTCGGGGCCGGAGGAAATTTTGGCTGAGGCTTGGCCCCGCCGGTTGCCGAGTCTCACATTCAGTCATGGGATCTCAATTTCATGGAATTCTTTACCATGAAGGTTAAAGAACCTGTATTTAAACAGTCTTAAAACTTGTTGTTACGCAAGAATATTGTATCATAACTGGACATTTTCTATCTAATCTGTTTGGTTAGACTAGAATTGCGGAACTTCATTCTGGAATTCGAAGTCTCGGAAAATTAGAAAACATAATTCACAAAATCAGACAGTCTGTTGTTCCAGAATTATAATCTTAACTTCCAGTTCTGTCATTAGTGACTTTTCATTTCTTCTTCTTAGTAATTTCTAGTGTTTTGTCACACCTTCTCGGCTATTACATTTGTAAACAACGGACGGCACGAAAGTGTAAACTGTAGGTGACGTTGGAAGAAATACCCTTTGGCATTTCAACGAAATAATACAGGGGATATTCCCCTTTACATGTGAAAAACATGAAAAATTGTGAGCTTGACAAATTTTAAACTTTGACCCATTGTTTTTCATCTTATTGAAAGTCGAATCTTAATAAAATATAAAAAAGTTAGTACTTTTTTACTTAAAATTATGAGAATAATTTGAAAATATGACTGGAATAGCTAATTGTTCATCTGGCCTAGAGGCTTTGTTTTTGGTATGGCTAATCCTGTTTTACAAAGGTCAAGAATACATTCGATACAAGAAAAAAAATTTTAAAAAAAAGGTAAACAGAGTAATTTCAGTGTGTTAATTTTTGAATTCTCTAATCGGGACTCCATTGGAAAACCAACTATGCTTATAATAGCGCAGTATGCTGAAAGCCTACGGCGTCTTATAGAAACGGAAGGAAGATCGATTTATTGGAAGTTTTTTCTTCAAACGTACATACATTTATATTTAACACTTCTTTTATCTATGATGCTGCGCTGACAACATAGCTTTTGTTACAGACTATAGATTCGTGGTGTCCATTCAGATTCCGGGCTAGGTGATCCGTTCCTTAAATACCAGAAACTCACTAAGAATAGGTGACTGTTGAAACCCTCGAAAACATCATTTTCATCAGTTCTTCTTTGTTTTTGAATTGTGTATTGTAATGTCCATATGAATGTACGTTTTCTTAAATTTGGTATTACCTCTCATATAAATTCTGTATTAGTCTATGTTTGAACTGGATTTATAAATTCTTCACCGGAACTATAGTTTACGTGTTGTCCTCAAGCTAACCTCATTGTCAGTCCTGCTGCATGATCTTGAATTAATTCAGCAGTTTTTGGCTTTAGCAAGGACTTAATTTAATTTGCATACGTTTGACGCAAGAGGCATCAGTAGTTTTAACTTCGAAAAACTTGCTAACCATTCTTATTTTATTGATCTCATATTACGATCTCTGGTTTACATGTAGGTTGAAAATAAACATTGAGATTCACTTTCGCTCTTATTTCCAATTTTTGAGATACAGGTTAAAAGCTGGTACAATAGTGTTTGGAGCTTTTTGTGAATCCGTGAGGATCTGAGGCTGTCGCTTTGACTCCACTTGGCTGCAGAAGGCTTCGGAAAACAGCAGCTTATCCCATGTTTCGTGAATCAGAAACAATTATTTCATATTAGCAATGTGTGTAATTAGAAAAATAAGAATTATTGCCAGTTTTTATTATTGTCACATAAGCCAGTTTTTATTATTGTCACATAATTTGTAATTACAATACTTAATCTTTTGCCAATTTGCCAAAGATTAAGTATTGTAATTACAAATTTTGATTGTTTTTGGTAGCTTGAGTTTGAAAGTTCCACACTAAGCCTTCTACAAGCAGCAATTCTTGTTGTACTAAAATTTTCACATGCTTAAGAATATTTAAAATCGTAGGTTGGAATGATCAGGGATACAAGAGATCATATTTCAGATAAGCCCGAATTTCGCAGCGTGCCAATTTCTGAAAACTCGCCCTCGGCGGAAACCGGGCTGATTTGTGGTCCTATCCACGAACATTCGGGGAGCACCCTATCCTTCCTCGGGGAACACAAAACCGTTGCCCGCCGGTTCATTTTGGGCGCCCTTGCCTTCCCTGACCCCGGCAGGAAAGGATAAGGAGCTTCCCGAACTGTTCGTGAATACGGCCACTGGCCACTATGGTACAATGTCAAAATTTCAAACTTTCAGGATCAACAGTAGAGTTTCAAATCACCAAATTTGTATACCAAATGCATTCAAATCCAAGCTATATTTGAAATGAAAAATTGTTGCGATAACAAGTTTATTAACCCTTCAAATGATCAACCACTACTTGCATTTTCCAAAGTTATCGCGGACCAATATATTTTATCTTCTCGCCGCAGTAAAAATGATGGTGAGGGAATATCTAATTATGTGTGGCGCTTAATTTAAGCGGTCCGCAACATGAACGCATTCCATCGAAATAATAATAATTTGAATTTCTGGCGGGAAGTTTGTTTTGACAGATCAACAAAAAGACTATAATTGCTGACTGTAGGGTTCTAATTATTATTAATTTGGAAGTCTAGTTTTCCGGAAGAGTTTATGCTGCGCGCTACATTTTACACCAAAAGTTGGAGATTTCCAGTATCTTTATTTAATTCCGTTGTTCTCCAGGATACTGCGCAGATACCAAGGCTCTTGATACTTATTACACTTAATTCAATGCTTTTCCTAAAATATACCGCAGGAAACTGAAATTTTCCGAGTCTTTGTATGCTTCACGTCTTCTTTCTTTCTTTGAAGAACCGTTGTTGAGCACGTACTTGAGTAGCCCTCTAGTGGAAATTAGCATGCAAATAATAATAAATAATTCTCGTCGAAGATTCATTGTCTCCGAGGAAAGCCCCCCTGCATTTCTGGGAGAAACAATTGCTTTGTGAGAAAATTTTCCATCAAAATAATAATAACAAAATCTCATGTAGTTGAGAATTAAGTCTTAAATTTCCTAAGACTCAATTGGTGCTAGGATTAACGTCCTAGCGTCGAGTAAGCTTTGGAGTCTTTAACTGCTTTGTTCTTTAATTTTAGAGTTGGCTCTAGTTGTTCAGTAAAGCAAAATCAGTCCACTGATATAGTTAGGACTAGCCTATGTACCCTTCCTTCTGAATAATATACCTCTATCTTTGATTTAAAGTAATTAAGATAAATTTTGGATAGTTTAAAATCAACAAGCCTAAGCTAGTCACCAGAGTTGGCCGTTTCGACCCTTTCGAAAGAATTTTCGGATTTTAGACCAAGCTGACCAACTCTACTAATTCCATCAATTAAATTTTTACTAAACTTTGGATGATTTCATTCAACATTACATTTTGCTTTATGACAACTGCAATGTAATTTCTTTATCTTACTTTATTTGATTTATATATCAATTCTTAGAAACAATGGGTTTAGTCATTCACTTTTACCCCACTAGGAGCTTTGTCCTAAGCTAGCTCATAACTTTTCTGTTCTTTGTCGTAAACGATGCGCATATTTTGTCTGAACAAAGAAACGTTGTCCACCGAATCTTATTTTGCCAACATAAACTCAAACACAAACTGACCAGTTTCAAAAACATTTGCTTCATTGGTTCAATTTTGGGCCCAATTTTGACTTTAGCTTATTGTTATGGTCTAATTACTATGTAAATGGTCGAATCGTGTTAAAACATAAAGGCCCATTTTGCAATCCTTTTTATTTAAAGTTTGCAAAATACGACAATTATTATAAAACTACGCATACGGCACGACTATTGGAAAGAACAATAGTTTATTGTTAGCAATTCCCCCCACATTTTTTGAAATTTATAAGCTTATTCTTTGTTGGTTATAACAATGACGCAAAAATTTGACGTGCATGCAGATTACATAACATATTCGTACTATTGCAATTATTATGTGCATAGCCAAACGGCCAAGAATCTTTGGAGAAAAAAATCTTCCCGGAAGCGTTCGTGTTCTGAATATTTACATAATAATCATGGATCAAGTGAAATAGTCTGTGCGCTTAATTCTGCCAGAGATATAGTTGAAGTCTAATATTCCGATACAGTCGGCCTGTTTTCAAAATTCTGATCAAATTTTTACTTTTACTCCACTTTTAATCATCACCCGCTCTGAAGTTACGAGAATTTCAATGTAACTAAAATCAGACTGCTTTGTTGTTGAGGCAATACATGTAGTTAGGTCTTTCCAATTTCCTTTTCGAATTGGAAAAGCCCAAATATGTTCAGTTTTCAACGATGTCGAGTCTCAGTTGTTTCTATCTCAATCTGTTTCCTGTTGTTATATTTTGAACATGGGTTGAATTATTAAAATTCAATTTTAGTCAACTTTCCTAGAATCCAAAATTACTTGTACATGTCATTCATTTTCCCAAGCCAGTCCAGCTTAATCAGTCACACCTACCACGCACTTCAGTCTTTTCCCATGATTTTTCTTAGATTACGAATTATTTCTCTTTACTTTTGAGTTTTCTTACAATGTTTTCAATTAACTATCCATCTGCTCTATTCGATTGCTTTATTGTTTGTCTAAATATAGTCAGTCACCTGTTCTAATTTGAGGATTCGTAGCAGAAAGGAACTAATCGTAGTCTTAGCGAAAGATTTAGTAAACCAATCTCAATAATCAAAGTGCTTCTTATATTATTTATTCAAATGAGTTGTGTATGAACCAGATATCATATGCTGCAAGAACTAGGTTTCGAGCGCATTATCATGCAGTAAGGAGGTGCTAGCTTGAAATGAATTTACTTATGAAGACAAGGCTCCCAACTCACCGATTTTCCATTCATTCTGTTATAGTCTACGGACAAATCTCATGTAGTTTAAAGGTCTATTTATTATAATGCGAGCGTACAATTATCTCGATTGCTTCTACATTTTCTTTCGTTTTCCGCGCTCCTTCTAAATTCTACAGTACACCTTTGCTAACGATTCATCCGTCGACTATATAACACCGTTTGTTTACAAGACACTGCGCTCGGAATCTAGTTCTTAAATAGACTATAGTTCTTCTTGAATACGAACACTCATAAATACACCTATTTAATGACAAATTTCTGCAGCTAGTTTAACTATCCATTTAGTTTTGAAACTAATCCTGATTATAGTAACTCAATATAGTCGCTCAACAGTTTAGATATCCAGAACTTAATGTTAAATCTTTTTTGAAGCTACTTTGACAGATACGTAGTTCTTCGGAAATATGTGCATTAAAATGAACAGCTTTCAAAAAATTTTATTGAATCGTTCTTATTACTTTTTAATCAAGGCTTCTTTACAGACATGAATCTATTCTGCATTCTGCTTGTATTCTCGATGGTGCTGGTTTCCTTCGCATATCGTCCACCAAAATACTTCAGATTCCGAAAGTCAGACTACGAAGACGAAGAACAATTTGAGGTGAGCTAGATACTTACTTTGTGCAATTTGTATAACCGAAGCTAATATTAAGAACAAAGGCACTCTCAATATTATGCAAAATTGCTATAGTTCGATAAGATATTTTCAAACCTAGTTTATGAGATTAATAAATTGTTCCCTTGGCCGACATTTATTAAATAAATTGTTTAGCCTTTACGATTATTAGAAATAATAAAGTAACAGAAATAATCAGTTGCTGAATCTTATTAGATGAACCTCAACACTAAAGATGAGCAGCTCGGCTCTTTCGCGAAGAAGCCGGTGCCTAGCTTAGTGTTGGCTAAATAGTGCGCACCGTTAAAGTGATGATCCGAGTCGCCTAACTCTAATAAACGATAGTTTTCACATATATATTCTCATTTCTAGGCCCGTCGTTTTATTCGTTCGCGTGCCAACAACCCCGTTATGTACATGGGAATTGGAAGAAAATAGTCAAAAGCCAAGAATTATTTAGTCTTGAGGCAATAACAAATAGTTTAATAAAGTCGCCTTGCTTTCCAGGATAATTCAATATACGAATAGCCAAATACATTTTATTATAATAAAGTTTAACAATAATCTACATTGTAACAAGTAACAACGGTTAACAAGAGTATTTGGGCATATATATTGGTTTTAATGTACTTGAACTGGGTGAACAAGTTACTGCTGAGCTTGAGCTGAAAAAAGCAATGTTGAGTTAACAATTAATGCCTGATAGTGGTTTAAGTTTTGTGGAACAAAATGTTTTTGATTGCTGTCCAAATCAAACGGTTTCCGCAGTACTGTGGGGTTCAGCGTCTAGGTCTTTTTGAAAAAATAGGTTGCTTTCTCTATTGAGCCCCCGTATTTTTCTAGATAAAAGCAAACAGTTAAACTCACGCTTTGGTTGTCTGTTGGCGTATCTTCCGGCAAATGCTCTGTTTCTGAAAATAAGGAAATTTTAAACTTTTGCTTCTAAGTGACTTACGGCATGTACCAAGGAGGGATGATTAGATTGCTCTCGGGGTTTTCCTGGGCGGTATCACGGGGACCACGGTTGAAGATGAGCTAAATTTATTTGTGCAATATTGGATTGATTTCAATACGCAGATGGTTTATCCCAAAACTTGTTATTAAAAGGGCAAGCTCTCATTTGTATATTCACTGGGACTCCGATTTAAGAAGATCTTCTATTTATGTTACTTGTAGAATGATTCTTGTATTCAACCGAAATATACTTTTAAATACCTAGACTCACCTCAAATGGATAGTCCAAAACGCTTCCAGCTTGTCCTTCGATGATTGAGCGAGATGGGCGGTACCGTCCGGCGAAGGCGCGTTGTCTAGAATTTAAACATTATGATATTATAGGTGCATGAATCAGGGCTGGCTTTCCCAGTCAAAATGTGTTCACAATTAATCACAAAATAGCTTACGGCATGTAGAATGGTGGGATCTTAAGAATTCCATTGTCCTGTGGTATTTCGCTCTGAGGAAGTGGCTTTGATTCAATGAGGCCACGGACTTGGCGGAGAAGCGAGTACTAAGCAATATTCGATTTCTTATTGAATCAAGCGTTTTTTAAATGGTTCCAACTGTTTTAAACAAAGTGAAGAAATCTTGCCGAACCCAATCTAATCAATGTTTACATATCATTTTTAAATCTACTTCTAGGTAATAACTAACATCAAATACTGGTGGAATCATGGTAGTGTCGTCCATGGCCGAGCGAGATGTGCGGTAACGACCGGCGAAAGCACGGTTTCTAAACAAATATGCTTTTCTCAAGCTTAATAACAAAGCATGATTAGTTATTAACACTGGAATAGGTATCAGGGAACTGTTACTTGTGTTAGATATATTTGTAGCTCAATTGACTCTGAGTTCTTGTTTATAAATTCAAATTTTGGGTACTCACGGCATATAAAAGGGTGGAATCTTGAGAATTCCGTTGTCTTGAGGAATATCGGACATGGTTGGCTCGACCTCGGCCTCGCGGGGATCTCTCAAAACAGAAATCTGAAAATAACGTTTACAGAAAGTGATTGTTACTGTTTCATGGTATTTACCAAATGGAAAAAATACCTTGAATTAGTTATAGTCTGAGTCAAGAAGAATATGGAGTATTACTTTCGCTTTGGGTATATTTTCGTATTTCCAAAACTATCAGAGCCATTTTCGGCGGGATTCTCTTTTAAAACTTCTTTATTACTCTCGGTTCTTACTATTGAATACTTTGAAAATATTGTAAAATGCCAATGTTTTTGATTTTGGTTTTTGTTTCAAATACTTACCACATCTTCCCAGCCGATATCTCTAGATGGGCGGTATCTTCCAGCAAAGGCGCGGTTTCTGAAATTTAAAAATTTACTCAATGAAGGTATGTTTTACTTGTTGTTTACAAAATAATAGAGGTTACTGATTATAAAGTTCTGAGCCAGTTTCCATATTGCAGCTCGTTAACAAATGATAGCTATAAAACAACTTCTCAAGAACCTTTCATCAATTGCCTCATACTACAGTCTTCTACACATTCATATAGCAGTTATTCGTTTTGAATAATCAGTTTATTCGTTTTGCCAACTTACGGCATATAGAATGGTGGGATCTTGAGAACTCCATTGTCTTGTGGTATATCGGTCTGAGCTGACTTGGATTCCGTGAGTCCACGTGGATCGCGCTCCACGATGATTGGTGCCGGGGTGGTTTCTGAGGAATAAGGAATCTAAATTTAATTGTTACGCTTTAACTAAAAACTGGAACTTACGTTCAAAAATGGGATTCTGTATCCGGGAAGGCGTTTGTGAAATGCGACAGGAGTTCATGAAAAGGTATAAAGATTGCAAAAACTTAGGTAAGCTATAGGAAATCCAGGTAACATTGTACGAAAATGTTCTATAGTGGTTTTGTATGGAATTTAGTGAAACTGTCTTACAGGCTTTCTTCTCACTATCTTGGAAAGTATTTTAGAGTCATAATAAAGTGATAGCCTCAATATGTTTGACTTAAATTCCATAATTAACGTTTTCATTGTTGCGACATTTTAAGGGAACGATTTAATATTTAAAGGGTAAATCTGATGAACCGCCACGGTCGGCCCCTTACCATCCCTGTACTTTTCTCATACCTTGAGCTTCAGCAGCTGTAGTTAGCTGAACTGCAGCAAGAAGCAGTGGAAAGAAGAAGAAGATAGAACGAAGCATGTCTGAAGCATACTAATATTATTCTTAGAAATAAATATTAATACGACTACTACTCAGTAACATTATTCAATACTCTAATCCTATCATGCAAGTCCTACAAGATTATTTGTAGAACACCTTTATAATAATATGAAAAGTTTAACGATTTCCTAATTAGTTGTTTGATGATTAAGAAGAAGTGACGAAAAGATAGTTCGTCCCTTATTAAAGAAAGGTCTATTATTTAAAGAACAAATGTTAAAGACTTAGTTTTCTTTAAACTAACCTTCTCTAGTAAGCAGGTGCAGGAGCTTGTTTGAGCCCGAAACCTCCGGATTTTATACTCTTCAAAAAGTTTCAATAATATTTGCATAGTGCATAATTCTCGTACAAAATCTGCAAACCTGAAGAAGTTTTACAAACTTTCTATTGTTAATTTACATTACAAGTGCAAAAAGTTTTGTTTTCTTACGATTTCGGGTCGGCTTTTATTTGATTTTCACGCAAAACATGGTGGCGGCAGGCTGTTGCACCGAATTGTTGACCCAAGACTGTTCCAAGCGAAAAGCGCAGTAGATACATAAACAGTACAAGGTTGTTAGCAATCTTTGTAAAATTAGAAATGCAGAATCTAGTAGTGCTTGGAATTGGAAAAGTTTTTAAAGATTGACAATGTATTTCAAGGGGCCCGGTGGGCAAATGGTTATTAGAATCTTCTTTTCATAAGATTTGTCCTCATGAGTCAATAGTTCTTATCCCCCATTAAAAACACAACAGCCTCTCCCTAGGTACCAAGCCTATCTGAACACCGAATAGTTTCTTTCTGAAAGAATATTGTGGAACTGATTACTTTTGATTTTGATAATTAAACTATATACCAGCGCCTACGGCAACTGTGTCGCCTTTTTGGAAAGATCATGAATAATTCCTGCTTTATATATTTGCTAAATTATCATCCGAAGACAGAAGTAGGATGTATTATTGCAAACAAACAAACGGGAAAGAGACACAGAGAATCTATATTATACAGAGTTTGTAAGTTATCCTGTCTGTGCAAAATACGCAGTTATTAGAGTTTCAGATAGAATAAGTTTTTTTCAGACGCTTAAGCCTAATATGTGTTCCTGTTTTGCTTTGAATTTGTTCTTTTAACAGTCTACTTGCGCCAACGTTGAATAATACTAATTTATAACTTATAACTTATATATATGTTGCCTTACTCGGAGACGCCGTTGCAAATATACAATTTGCTACATACGTCTATGAAAACTGGTTCAATTAAGATTACTTTAAAGTTTCGGCGTTAATAACCATTAGCGTCTAGATAATATCTAAAAACAAGCTTTGCAAGCAACAAAGGAATGATGAAATACAAAGTACTCTGTCTATGTACATTCTGAGTAATGCCGTTGATAATTTATTTAACTTCTTCGTGTTCACCCTTTATAATTATCGACAATATATTTAAACATATTTAATAAAAAAATATGCACAAACTTTCAGGTTTTCCAGACCCGTGTTGGCTTTTTTTAAAGTTTTCCGAGTGTGTGGTTTAGCCTAATGGTGAGAGCTGCGGTATCTGAGTCTGAGGTTGTGGGTTCGACTACACGTAGCTTTATTTATCCCATGTTTTGTGCACCCGAAAACTGAATGGTAGAGAAGAGACGTATGTCCAGAAGATTGCGAAATGAATGGTCGAAACCCTGCGCCGAAGAAATCGCCAGTTTCTATGTGATATCTGCGATTACAGGAAATAAAATACTTCTACCTATTTTTTAAAGTTTTCCACCAATGTCACCTAAACTAGTCTAATTTCCAAAAACTTCTGTAGTTTCAATAATATATTATTTTCGCCTTCCTGTCCATGACAAGCCTAATTACGCTTGGCTAATAGTCTTATTTGCCACATACATATACTTGTCTTTCTAGACCCGGTTATCCCATATTGTCTCTTCTTTGTAAAAATAATGTCTTTTTCTGCCATTTTCATTAATATTATTCCTTTTCCTGGTTAACATAACTTGTATTTGCCAGTTACGGTCTAACAGCAGATGCAGCCAGTAGATTGCGAGTAGTCCAATTAGTCTCTTTTTAGATTAGAGATATTGGTGGATTGGAACTGTTCCAGAATGGTTTTTGTTGAGTAACGTAGTTTTTTAAAAAGTATTTCTATAGTGATCTGTCTAGTGTTAAGGGATAGTTCTTTAATTCTGTAACCTGCTCTTAACTATATTTGTTAAATCCTAAATTTTTATATTGAAGCACTGTGTCTATTGTGGGCAAAGTTTTCTCAAAAAGATTAGATAAAAGAAAATGTTTATTCTGGTTTTAAAAGTTCCTACATATCTTTATCAGCTTGCTTATTATGGAAATTTCGTTCAGAGTTTTTGGTTTTCATACAATATTCAAGAAGTGACTCAATATATCTTAATTGAAATCAAACACACTATCTTACTTTATTGTGGTTTCTATTAATATAATATTACTTCTAATATATACCTTCCGTATCAAATAGTTTTCGACATCGGTCTCGCTTTTCCTTTACTTTTTCAATTTTGATGAGAAATTAGTGGTGAAACCGCAGTAGTTAATATAGTCGAATGCTTCATATGATACTGAAACAATCAAATGATACAACTCTGCTCTTAGTGGTTTGGTTTCTTATTTAACTTTTACAAACGTTCAAATGTATAGTCTTTTGCAAGTGTTAGGTTTCTAGCACGGTATCTTGGAGAGATGCGGTGTTTGATCACAAAAATGTTCTTTCTCCCAAGATAGAAGAACAGGCTCCCAATCCACCGATTTCCAATTCATTTTATATAAAATAGCTGCTTCCCCTCCTGCCTCGGATACGGACTATACTGAACCATATAGTCTGTAAAAGAAAAAGGCTGCAAGGTGCGCTGTTAAACGAGCGCTTTCGCAATTACGTATTTGGGTTTTATGTAATTAAACCATCGCAAAAAGACGCCACGATATTTTTCTAATAAAAAGCAATAAATTGCGCTTCTAATCCTACCAAGAACATCTACTTTCTGCGAAAATTGAGCATTTTCAGAAAGCCTATATAACACCGCACCTTGCGGCCTTTTTCTTGTTACATACTATTCAAGCACATGTTCTAGCTAGAGTGTGTGTAGATTCTAATTGGATGCTCAGTTAATAAACCTATATCTACATTTTACATGGATTACTGTCCTACCGGCCTTGCAGGCTAGTTTAGGAAAAACTAGAATCGCCTGGTCTTACTACTTTTTTTTTTTGATCGTTTCGAGTCAGCACATTGGTGACATTTCTTTGATGTGTCCATTCTTGACATTCTGAGCTTAGTTTTTATTTTTTAACAAATCACAAGATATAAACTTTCAGTATGCTTCGAGTATATTCGCTATTGGTATGTGTTGTTGTAGCGACTGCGCAAAACTTCGACAATGGTGTGCCATTACCAGTATTTGAGGATAATAACAATATAGGTAAGCAATGTTTAATACTCTAGTAATGATAAATGTCGGTAATAGAAAAGTTTTGAAAATGGTTAGTAGCTCTTCTTTTAGATAATTTGCCTCCAGTGCGACAACAACCCGTAGGAATGGTGCCTGTTCAACTTCCAGTTGGTAAGGGAAAAATTAAAAACACATTAAATCACTTAAGAATCATACCTTTTGATATACTCGGCTCGGATCGGCTCGCTCATATGGTGATGTTTGGGCCAAACTGAGCTCGGCACCGGTGCATATCATCCTGAATAAGCTTGGCTCACCACCGATGCATACTTACAAGAGCCGGGCTGCCCTTATCTATTTAAAACAAAAGTTGCTATAAATTACAATGATTGTTCGTGTATTTGTATAATTCGGTATACTACTTGAATATTTCCAAGCCAGTCTATGTTCATAAATTGCAAGATCCACAAAAACTGGCAACATATTTTGGAATAAAGTTTAGAAATTCCAAGTACTGTTTACTGTTTGGTTACTTTGTAGAGTTCTCAAATGACGAGTCAGTTCCTGATGCTGTTCCTGAGGCTCCAAGAGTCACTCTGCCAACACTTCCACCTCCACCACCAACTACAACTCTGCCTACAACTACGTCAGAGGCCACTACGGAGCCAGTGGAACTGAAGCCCGGATCATACTCAGAGTTGTATGTTAATCCATATGGGGCAAGAGCTGAGGTGAGTAGAAGATCAAACAATAGAAGCTTGCTAGAAATTGACGAATATCCACAATATATGTAATATGACAAACACCAAACACCGTAACTTTGTCGCACTTGTGGTTATTATACAACCCTATTTTAGTTTTTCTGTGTTCAGTTATTAAGTGTAAACTTATAGTTTAATCTGAGGTATCAGATGTATTCATATAATCAGACTTAGAAGCGGGCCGGACCGGGACAAGGTCAGCAATTTGTGAAATTTTCGGCCGGCCTAACCCGCTACCGAGTCTGATATAAACATTGATATTTCAGAGAGTAGCCTGGAAAGCATTCAAAGAAGACATTAACCAACGGTTGCCAAATGGAAACTACTGGATTCCCCTCAAGGTACCTATCAAATTTTCAGTTTATTTTAATTGAATATGTCATTTGGTTATACATAATCTGTTTAGGTTCTCGCAGCAAATGCTCAGGTGGTGAATGGAGTCCAATACGAACTACAAGTTCTGGGTGGAGAATCGAATTGTTTCAGAGATGTGAGTAGCTATATGGATGATAATGTTTCTCGAACAATGCCGGTTCACACATTTAATCTGAATTTTTCTCGCACTTTTTCAGTAAGTTTCTTTCAGTCGATCCAACTCTCGGACATCAGCAAAGACAAATGCTTCTACCTGCCGGGAAACCCAAAAATGGTCAGTTTGGTAAAAGAGTATTCACTTGTTTCAGACAATAGTACAATTACATAGTCTGTATCAGGGGCTAGGTTCTTAGCGCAGAATACTGGGGCGCAGCTGTGTTATATTTTTAAAAAGCGGCAACTCGTTGTAGTGGGAGACTTTTCTTCAAAGTACGCTCATTTTAATACAACACCTCATCCCTCCAAAACACTGGGCTTGGAACCTAAATTCCGACTCTGCCGAGAGCTAGGTCGTTTTCTCAAAACAAATGAAAGATTCGTCTTTTTCTCGAAAACCCCGCCGCAAACTATATAAAAGCTAAAATATATGAAACATATCAGTATTATTAATAAGAAAGTTTTTCAGTTATTCAATGTGCTCGTCTACGAGAAGAATCAACGTTGGACAGAATATAGTCCAATTATTTCAAGAACATACTCACTTAAGATTAGAGATGTTGGTCCAAATGAAACTTTATAAATGATTATATTTATTTGTAAAGTTATTTCAATATTATTATACTAGTTTCTTTTTCTTCTATATTATTATACTAATTGTAAGTCTAAATTGCTTTCACTGGCTGGGTTAGGGGTAATTGTTCATCTCGTGTTGGGCACGAACAGTACTGGAAATAGAACTGACAATCACCAAGTTAACCAAGTTTAAAGCGTAATATGTATGTTTTACTATTTCAGTATTTTAAGATGTTGAATGTGATCATTTTTATTCAATTCAGAACTGAAATTTTCTAGAAAACTTGTACCGAAATGAGACTAACCAAACATGTTTCAACTTGGCGATAACAGGTTGTTTTGAATGTTTTGCAACATTTAGTTTTCTTAAATACATACCGCCGCATCCTCTCCATTTAGTCCTGGGTACCCTAGTGATCCAGCTGGTCCTTCTTTCCCAACCATACCAGGCATTCCATCCATACCCAAAAGTCCAGGAGCTCCAGGAGCTCCTTAGAAAAATTAAGAGTATCAAGGTATGTTAAACTATTATGCAATAGCTAACGTCAAAAAAAGACTTTTCTACATTTATACTGTTTCCAAAACAAACCTTTTCTTCCTGGTTTTCCCTGCAATCCAGGCTGTCCTTCGACACCAGCTGGGCCAGGTGCTCCCTAAAAACAAATAGTTTTCAGAGCTTTTGTGGAACATTAGTTGTTGATACTACTTTTATGTCTACTACCAAATTGCTCTTCGTGAACTCAAAGACGGAATGTTAGAAAGGAGCCGTCTTTGCTCAGAATATTCCAGAATAACTCCGCGGAACGCTGTCTCGATGAAATCTAGTGCGATACGAGTGATTCAGGAAAATAAACACTTAAAAACATCAAATTGATCCATACTGACTTCATGCTAACTTTATCTGTTAAGTAATATTCTGAGTTTACCTTTACTCCTGGTCTACTTGTGTACTTCATTCCATCTCTTCCGTTTAGTCCCCGCTCGCCGGGAATACCGTCGGATCCAGGTATTCCTGAATATTGCTCATAACAATATATTCTAGATTTGATTAATCGGCAGATCATTTGAATTACTTGACTACCAATACGCCTGGTAAACTTTCCCGGGATCTTCCCAATTAAGAAACCTTTTAGTGAACAAAGGCTGCCCCTGGTGAAGTTTTGGCATAGTTTGGCCTTCGATTTGTCAAACCTGGTGGTCCAATTTCTCCCGGATATCCGTTTTGTCCTGGTGATCCAGGGTGACCAGCCGCTCCACGAGCACCTCGCATTCCACGTTTACCTAAAACAAATGATTCACAGTTGGCGACATATGTGAAGTTGAAAAATTTACCAATGAGTCCCATTTCTCCGGGATTTCCCATTTGGCCAGGTGGACAGTAGTAGCAGGATCTGCCCGGCTAAATTGAAGATATTATACTGCCTTGTGCAAAATTGTAAATAGAAGCTATGATTAAAATCCAGCTTAAAGGCACGGTACACTCAAAAAAAGTTTCTCAATTTTAATGATTATTTCGATAGAGCTATTAATACTGAGTTGAAATATGAAGATCGCATGTTTTTACGATCATTTTAAGCGGAGTTATGGTAATTTGAAAATACTGCCACCCTGCGTGTAGGTCGAACTTTGGGCGGAGTCCTGGCCTGCCCTGTGACCTTTGCATGAACTAGCCGATTGTCTATATCTCTTGAAAAAAAAGGAATTGTGAAAATCTAAAAACATTTCTACCATTTTCTGGGCCGAAAACTATGAATCCCATGATGAATTGTTTAAATTTTCAACACTTCATATAGTTTCTTACTATTTCTCACTAAAGTCAGATGCAGTAACCCACATCACTTGAGCTAATAAGCCAAAAACGCAACTTTTCTTAAAATCGTTCATTTTCTATCAAATTTTTTGCTCTTTATATCAATTTTGTTTACTTTTCAAGCTGATTAATTTAAAATAATAAAATGTGAAATTGTTTTTTGAGTGTACCGTGCCTTTAACAAACTCTTTTCTACTGGCTTCCTTTACGCTTAGGATCCCGTGTGGATTTCTACCGTAACCCTACAGTACTCTACCCTATAGTACCGTACCTGCTCTTAGGATCCCGCGTGGATTTCTACCGTAACCCTACAGTACTCTACCCTATAGTACCGTACCTGCTCTTAGGATCCCGTGTAGATTTCTACCGTAACCCTACAGAACTCTACCCTATAGTACCGTACCTGCTCTTAGGATCCCGTGTGGATTTCTACCGTAACCCTTCAGTGATCTACCCTATACTACCGTACCCGCTCTTAGGATCCCGTGTGGATTTCTACCGTAACCCTACAGTACTTTTCCTAATGCTACCGTACCTGCTTAGACTTAGATGATGTCTAATCGTCGGTGACTCCGCCCTTTCCTCCGCCCCCATTCCACTGCCTTCCTTAGTTTTCTTAAGCATCCGCGGAGTTGTCCTCTGACTTGTTGGAGCCTCGAAATACGGTAGACTACGGGGTTTCATACGACGGTCTAAACGGGATAATTCTATTGTTTATAAGGAAATTATAAAAAATGAGAGCTATAGTCGGATTTAAGAGCAATAATGGAGTATTATATTGTATTTTTATCTATTTTTCATTTTTCGAAAACTTTCATAGCCATTTTCAGCAAGATTCTCTTTTAACACTCCATAATTAATCCGGAAACAGTTTATTTTTTAAATAGAACAGTCTAACCCGTCACTTCCGAAAAGCTTTCTAAATTTCTCAATTGGGATTCCAGAATCGGTTTCATATTGGGTTCGCAAGCAGGCGCAGCAGATTCTTTAGTTTTTGTTTTGTTTGTTTAGTTTTCTTTTATAATTTCCATTTTCTTTACTAACCTGAGTTATCGCTTCCATCTCTTCTATGCATATTTATTGAGTCTCGCGGGTTTATTCGAACTCGTGGTTTTTCTGGATAGCCCTGTAATGATAAATTATTGTGGCCGATACTAACTTAAAGATACTAATGGCTAAATCTTATTCTGTTCTTCAAAGATCTTGTCTGACTATGCGCGCGAGTAGTTTTCAAAATAGCCAGAAAAAGGCAGTTTTACATATAAAAAGTCTCTTTTCCTCTCTTCAAATGTACGCAATTTATCGTAGTTAATCGTACAAATGAGGTTCTCTACCGTTTCTATTTACAAATGATTATACCTACATATAAGAGTGGGAACAGGTGTCCGAACCTCGTCTCCGACCGGCACGTTAATTCCCACCCCAGTGGCCGTAGTATAGATAAGCCCGGGCAGGTTTTAGCCTGCCCGGGTAACAATGCTCAACTGGCACCCACCCGGGCGTTTCTATACTACGCCCACAGGAGAGAGGTGGTGTTAAATAAGGCCCGTTAAATCCGACCCCTACCTCAGCTATAAACCTATAACTTATAGAATAGACTGTATTTAATAGTTTTTAACTTCTAATTTACTTACATATTTCTGACTGTAGAATATTGCATTATCATATTCGTCGTGCGTCCTGTGTTTATCGGAGGCGGAGTCGTCTTCGCCCCGCGCACTTGCATTGTAAACGTCGTAGAAGGTAGTGAGGAGAAAACGCTGAGAATCCTAAAGTGAACATAACTACTTTAAACTATTTTATATGTACATTTTTGAAAGATAAAAAGTTTAATAAAATCTTTGCGTACTCGAAATATATAGCCCTTAGCAGGAGCTACGGTTTAGAGCGCGGTATCTTGGGAAGAGGTGGTGTTAGATTAAAGTGAATGTACGCCAATCCACCATCTTCTCTTTATTTTCATAAAATACCGCTGCTCCGCATGATACCGCGCTGCTTATCTAGCTTTTAATAGAGACTATATTCTCTATTTTTGCCATATAAATCCTCCTCGAATATCTCTATAGTCAGCGCCAAGAGTAATGATGGAGTGTAATGAATTCATTGTACGTTGCTAGTACGCGCAAAGTACAATATTAAACGATATAATAAGTACGCAAGTGACACACCATTATTACTCTTGGCGCTGACTATACGATCCCTGATATAGAGGTTACTGTACTGGAAACTTGGTTCCTGCTAGAGACATTATAATATTTGAATATTACAGAAGTAAGAAGTATGGCCCGGTCTATCTGACTCGGCACCTTTCCTTCTAGAAATTACTTTATTTATATCTTACCGCTGCCATATTCCTTACTGCATCTAACTGTGAATCATGTGTTATTTTCTTTTTAGGATATAGATTACGTGTTGTTTTTAGTAGTTGATCCGCCAACATAAACTTCTAAAATATAAATAAATATGTTATATTAACAATAATATCAGTTAATATTAAAAAATTGTTAATTACAAAAAAAAATATTCTGAAACTGGTGAAAAAAGATGTTGGTCAATAAAAATCGTTGATCTAAGGCTTCAGAATAATGTTTGTCGAGATTTCTCTGGAGGATTCCTGTATAGACACTTTACTATGAAATATTTTTACCGCTAATTCATCGCTGAAAAATATGGCCTATCTGAAGACTTAGATTTCTGTTTCCTGCGCGGTACCACGAGTGGGCCGTGTGTTATTTAAAATGAATGTACTTTTGGAGAAAACGCACACCGATGTTCATACATTTTATATAACACTGCACCCCGCTGGAAATCTAGATCGTGAGATAGGCTATATAAACTGGTAAATTTACAACAAATCAGTAGAAATCTACCCCACAAACACTTTCTTTGAGAGTTCTCCGTAGGTGATTATTCTCGAATTTTCCCAGAATCATCATAGGGCCCTAGGTTCTCCATTTTTGCATTTATATTAAAAATACCCGGTGCCCGCTTAATATTATGTATAGTCTGTATTCATAACTAGATGACGAGCGCAGTATCATAGGGGCAGCGGTATTCACATCGGTGGAAAGGAGCCTTTTCTTTAAGAGTACATTCATTTATATTTAACACCGCTGCTGCCGAGGATACCGCGCTATAAACCCCATTTCCTGATATAGACTATAGATCTCATTAACTACCTTTGTATTTCTTCCTTCTGCATGCATTACCATTAGTCTAGCAGATAGAAAATCATATTGATCTGTACTCCGCGGAATAGGATCAACTTCTGTATTTAGAATCTGCGAAGACATTTTAGATATCCAGTCCTTTAATATCATAATGTTGTTTGTAATAATAAATGTAAATATAATAATAATATAAATATAAGAAGTTTGTATTTTGTTTATATCAACCGATAGAAGCGGTGTTATTTGGTGAAAGAATAGTCTATCTCTACGAGTGGGGCGCAGTGTTATTAAAAATGAATATACTTTTGAAGAAAACGGACCCCGTCGACCGATTTCACATTCATTTTTTATAACACAGCGCCCCGCTGGTGCTGCCGCGCTATAAACCTAGGTCTTGAGATGGACTATATATGTAGTCTATTCTGTTGTGAGAAATAGGTGTCCAGCGAAGTATCACGGGAATGTTCAATAATGTACATGGAATCGGGAGTTTTGTCTTTGAAAGTATACACATTATATAACACTGCTCCGTCTCAGAGAAGGGCTAGCAACCTAATCTTTTTAATTGTAAAATAGTTTACAATGGCTGTAGCTTTTGAGCCTAGTATAGTCGGATTCAAAACGAATAATGGAGTGTAGAAACTAATTTTCAAGCCAAAACTGCTTGTACGCAATTGCGTTTGGCTTGTAAATAATTTTCAACACTCCGTTTTTCGACTTTAGTGGGGGCGGGCCGGCCCCATTTTTGAGGAATTGGCCTAAGTCGGGTCGGTCGCAGAAATTATGAGAATGGGTCAGCGATACTATGCTCCGTTAAAAGTTATTTGACAATATGAACTGATCTCAATTAAAGTTCACTTATATCTGAGACCATTGGTATGTCAGGCGCAGCTACAGGCGCAAATAAACGTCGGTAAGTGGCCGGTACGGGACAGGCCCATAAAGTTATAATGTTTATATGTATTATAAAACTTTGAAATGTCTTATAATTATCATTAATAAATAATTTAAATACAAAGTTTGACTAACCTTTCCCATATTGGGTAACATTCTTGATAATGAACTGGAACCCGAAGAGTTTAGAATTGTTTTTTCTAGTTTGCGCGGTCTACTGAAATGCAAAGCAGCGCGAAGAGTATTGTCTTGATCTGTAAATATCA